>OY751560.1:5843453-6095953 GCA_963572285.1 Caenorhabditis drosophilae | reverse complement strand
TCTTTCCTCCCCGATCCCCCCCCCGATCTTCCCCCCCTCCACTTTTTCCAAACCCAAAAATAATTTGTTTTGTTCTTCTCTTCCAACCCCCCTCCCCCTCCCCTTTGTCCATTATTTTTTTTCTCTTTTTTTGATGTCACACAAGGTCATAAAAAGAATATGATGTCGCCAAAAAAAAAAAAACAAACAAAAATTGGATCAGTGGCGGCGGCGGCGGCGACGACAGGGCAGATGGTTTTAAAATGAGCCATCCCTTTCCCCCCCGAACCCATCCCATCCCATCCTTCTCTCGCTCTCATCGCATTTTCATTACGAGAGAGAGAGAGAGAGAGAGACAAACACTACTCTCACTAAATTAACACTGATGGATTTTGATTGAAGCTTCTCCCCCCCCCCCCCCCCCCCCCCCCTGAGGGGTTCGATGAAGCCGACGTTTTCTAAATCGAGTTAGAGACCGAAGAAAGAGAGGGAGAGAGAGAGAGATGGAGACGCAGAGAAGCTAGAAATGAAATTAGAGGCACAGGAGAGAGGAGAAGAATTTTCGCCTTTTTTCTTCTGATAATTTGTCTTACTGTAGATTTGATGTGTAATTTGATTTTATTGCGTTTTGTTTTTTTTTTTTTTTTTTTTTTGAAAGAAAAAAAAATTTTATATTTACAAGAAGAAAAAAAGGAGGAAGAAAAAAAATTAAAAAAAAAAAAAACTTTTTTTAAAGTAGTTTTCGCTTCAAGACTCAACCTCCTCTTCTCCTTGAAATATTCGTGGCAAGACCATGACAAGAGAGAGAGAGAGAGAGAGAGAGAGAGAGAGAGAGAGAGAGAAAGGAAATCAATTTTTGGCTCTTTTTTTTTTTTTTCAAAAACCCGCTAAAAATAAAGTGAGGGTGGGAAAGAGAGAGAGAGAGAGAGAGAGAGACATAGAGAAAAATATCACAAATCACAAGCACAAAGATTTCGATCAATAATCACCAGATCGGATAACATACTCGTTCACTGTGTAATCGATTTTCCTGCGCCAAATTACTTCGCTTCTTATCCTTGCAACGCTTATTCTGAAACCAGACGCGAATCACTCGTGCGTTCAATCCTGCAAAGAAAAACAACAAGGGTTTTCGTCGTCGCCACTCGCTCGCACGCTCGCTCACCAGTTCGCCGCGACAACTCCTCTTTCAGCACAGCGTCGGGTCGCGAATTGTTCTGATAGCACTCCTTGAGAATTTTCAGCTGATTCTCGTTGAGGACGGTTCGCACGCGCGTCGTCTGCTTGTCCTTCTTCTTCTTGCTCGAGCCGCCGTTCGAACTGCCGCCCGAACTGCTGTGCATTGCACTCGCGCCGGCTCCAATGTAGATCGGCGTTCGTTGTGTGTTGGTGGTTCCATTGTCGGACTTTGGCGATCTGAATGAAAAATCAGATTTTTTCTTGGTTGGTTCTTGATTTATGATCTTCTCACATCTGCCTAAAGGTAAGAAGAGAGGAGGGGGAAGGAAGGAAGGAAGGAGGAAAGAAGAAGACCGACAGACAGTTGGAAGCATCAATGTGCATCATTCTCCAGGTGCGTTTACTCACTAGATTAGAGCAATCTGATGACAAACAACTCATGCTCCCCATTCAATTAAAAAATGTCAAGTACCTCTCTCCCCCTCCCTCCCTCCCCCTCACCACATTCTAGAATATTATTGATTGAAAGTCTTACAATGGTGGAGTCGTATGATCCAATGATGTCAACGTTGATGTCTCCCAAGAGTCATCGTCAAACGAATTCGACGAATTATTATTGTTGTTGTTGAGAATAAAAGTCTGATGAAGGTGCGGATGATGATGGGCGGTCGCCGAAGTGTCGGGCAAATTTCCAATTTCGCAATCGGCGCGACAATAGAGGCGATTGTTCTTGATCTGTAAGGCACAGCAAAAATGTGGGTTTTTCAGATTGGTGTCGTCGCGGTGTCGCGCACACTATACCTGAAACTCTTCGCCAGTCTCGAGACGTTTGTCGCAAGCGACGCAACAAAAACAGTCGAGATGAAATGTGTGATGAACGCCGGCTCGCATCACCAGCTCGCTTTTGTCGAAGACGCCGGCGCAACGTGTGCAGCGTGTCGTGAAAAGTCTGCAAAATTTGTGTGTGTGTCTTGGTTGCGTCATCGATATCCGCCGCACAGTTTTTGTTTCCCTTTTTTCTTCGCGGTGCCGCAGCTTCCTCTCTCTCCCTCTCTCCCTAGCGGAAGGATGTTACATCGTGGAAGGAAAGAGGAGCATGTGCGCTTCACTGACCAGTCAACCTTTCATTAGAATAATTTCAAAAGAGTGCACAGCAGAGAGCCAGGTGGTGCTCCATTTACTGCTCTTTTCTCCCCTCCCCCGTTTCTTAAAAAAATAGTTACCTTTTCACCCCCCCCCCCCCCCCGTACACACAAACGGGGGGGGGGGAAGGTTTTATTGACTTTTACACAATAAAATTGATTTAAAACTATTATCGAGGTTAAGGGAGGGAAAGGGGAGAAGTGAGACAATAAGAAAACTTTTTGTTCATTGTGTGTGTGTCCTTCTCACGGAGCAAATGTCCCCGCGCGCCCCCACCGGCATGTCTGTCCCATTAATAATCGTAATAATAACAAACCTCATATAATCATTTCGACAAAATGTTTGACCATTTTTGACAAACGCCGTCAAACTCTCGTCCAGAGGTGTCGAACATTCGGAGCACTGTAAAAAGGAGAAAATCAATATTGATTTTCTTGTTTGAGCCGCCGCCAACAACAATAACAATGAGAAGGAAAAGGGAGAAAACCCGTGGAAATTTGAGCTTTTTGCACATTTCTCCCCCCCTTCCCCCTTTCCCGCTTTTTTTTTGTGTCTTCTTCTTCCTTCCGGGTCATCATCATTTTTTGCCGGCTTCTGGAGAGAGGAGAGAGCAGCAGAAGCTTCTCGTCTCTCGTCACGGATGAGTTGAGACCATCATCAACTTTTTGTCTTCTTCTTCTTCTTCTTCTTCTTTTTTACCTCCCCAGCTCGTTTCCTCTCCTCTTTCACCCTTTGTCAAAATGCAACAAAAGCGACATAATATTCAGAATTCAGAATTCAGAATTCAGAATATAATCAGAATTTTTATGGTCGTCGTCGGCTCGCGCGCGCGCCTTTTTCCATTTTGCATATTATTTTTCTTTTTCTAGCCCCTCTCGTGAATTATTCAATGGTTTGATTCCTTCTTTTTTTTTTCTGTTGTACTTCTCCCCGCCCGCCTTTTTTCCCCCTTCCACCAACCTTTAAACAATTCGCGTGATACTCCAGATTCGGATTGACTTTGAGAATGTAGCGATCAATTATTTCGAGACGACATCCGGCACAAATTGCCACCATCGATCGAGCCACTTCTGAAATGAATCATCATTATTTTTCTTCTTCTCTCTGTCTCCAGCCCCTCTCCCGTAACTTGATTTCTCTCTCTGTCTCTCTCTCTGCTCTAAATTATTGGTTTCTTTTTGGGGGATTGAGAGCAGCCCATAAATTTTGACAAAAAAGTTTGTTGGGAGGAGCTGAGCGCTGCTGCTCACAAAGAGAGAGAGAGAGAGAGAGAGAAAATGGGGTGCCTATTATCGCCTTTTTTCCCCTTCCCCCCTCATTTTTTTTTCTTTGGTAATTTTTTTTTTCCAGAAGACTGGAAATGGCAGGAGGGGAGAGCGGCTGTGAAAACGTGAGTGTGGCTGGCTGCTCGTAAAATGGCTCATTTGCCACGTCATAAAACTCTCCCCTCCCCCCCCCCCTCCCTTTCCCGTCTTTTTTCTTTTTTTTTGGTGTGGCGGTTTTTATGAAGAGAAATTCATAAATGGGTCTCGTAACGAAGAAAAAAAATTGGGGGGTGTGCCGACTGTATAGAGAGAGGAGCGGAAAAGAAAGCGAAACAAAAAATATGGAAAGGAAAAAGAGAAAAATCTATAATTTTTTCCACACATTAAGCCAAAAATTGAAAAAAAAAATATATGGCGGGGGGGGGGGGGGGGAGGTGGTGAGCAAAGACGGGCTCGACGAGAAGACACAGGAGGGGGGAGGCGAAGGAGGTAGGATTTTTTAAGGCGATTAGGAAGAATTTCAAGAAAATATTGGTTATCCAACACATCGTTGAAGAGGAGGAAAAATTTGAGGAAAAAAAATAAAATATTTTTGGCTGAAAAAAAAAACAAAAAAAAAAAACCCCCCCGCCCCCGCCCCTTTTTTACGCTTCTCACTTTTTTCCGGCGTTTCTGAATCGCTTTTTGTCGTCGTCGTCGCGCTTGTCGTCGTCGTCGCGTTACTGGTGTTGTCCAGATCCAAACAATGATATTTATCATCGTCCGAGTGAGATGCTGCTGCTCCCCAAAAATCGAGATGTTGCTGCTGCTGCTGCTGATGCTGTTGATGATGGTCCGATGTTCCAGGTGGTGTCGCGAATCGCTCGAAACCGCCGCGAACCAAGCAAATGTTTGTCGCCATCCGTCCCGCAATCTCTGATGATGAGGATGATGATGAGTTTTTGAGATCTTCTTCCTTCTTCTCCTTCTCGCTCTCTCTCGTCGAAGAGACGATGGACAGCACAGACAGCGCGCTTGGTTGCTATTGGATGGCTCCGCCTACTTTTTTGTGTGTTCTTGGCTCCACCCACCCACTCCCCCCCCCTCCCGTTTTCGTCAATTTTTCACTTTTTTCCTCCTCTTATTTTTGTGTTTGCAAGATTTTTGTTTGGTAATGGAGAAAAAAGAAAAGGGGAGAAAGTGTTACTCTCTCATTTTGGTGACAAATACAAATAACACCCCCCCCCCCTCCCTTCTCCCTGCCCCACCCTAACCTTCTCCCCTCCCCCTCCCTGGTACTACCCATTTATAGTTTTTTCTTGAGGCGTTTTTCTCCCCATTCTTCTTCTCCTTTTTATTTGTTAAAAAAAAATTTGTTTAAAAATAAATTTGTGTGAGGTGAGGAGTGCGACGAGGAGACAAAAAGAGAACAGGCGAGAGAGACAAGGCTCCGGAGAGCAACTCGAAGGAGGAGGGGGTCGAAAAAATTCTAGAAAATTTCCAGACGGGATTCTATCCTCGACGATGTTTTTTTTTTGTTCCAATTCGCCGGAAAAGATGAAGAAGCTTCGATTTTTGCACACAGAAACACTGGAGCCAAAGAGGCGCGGGGCGCGGAGGGGGGGGGGGGGGGGGGGGGGGTGGGAGATAAAAAAAAACAACACAAAACTGAAAACAGCACACAAACAGTGGGGCGCCTGAACAACACCATGTTGTGACACCCACAAGAATCGAATCGTCGAAGAAATGAGCAACACCTTGCTCTCACCCCCTCCCCCTTGTTCACCCCTGCCCCCCCCCCCCCTCTATAATTTCTGGTATGGCAATAGTAGCAGTAACGTGAGACGAAAAAACACACCAAAATCTATCTGGAGAGAGAGAGAGAGGGGGGGGGAGAGGTGAAACAAGTTGAGCAAAAAAATAAGGAGGGGGGGGGGGGAGCTCAAGGGGCCGGGGGGGGGGGGGGGGAGTGGCAGATTGAATACGGTAGAAAAAAAAAACAACAAAAATCAATTTTGGAAGAAGAGAGGAAAAATTGTTTTACGATCAAGTCGAATCCTCTCCCCCCCCCCCCCCCCCCGTGCAAAAAGCCAAAGGGGAAAAGGTGGACGGGGGGGGGGAGGTCTAAAGAATTCTAAAATAAATAAATTCAATGAAGCGGATGATGATGACTCTCTCCCAATCGCCCCACCAAACATTCCGTTTTTCTCTGCAAAAAATTATGGAGTGCCCTGTTGGCGTCGAACAATAAGGACAATCAGAAAGTGCGCTCAACCGAACACAAACTCTTCCACCTCCCCTCCCCCCCTCCCATTCTTACCTGGTTGAAAACAATTTTGATGAAAATGCTTTTGTGACGGCAAAAGAAGCATTTTTGATTGACGGACTTCTCCTCCTTCACTCCCTCACATATCAGCTGAAAGACAAAAAATATCGATTTTTTTCTTGATTTTGAAACGAGACAAAAAGGGGGCGACGATAAAAAATCTATGCTTGTTGCGTGCGAGAGAGAGAGAGAGAGAGAGAAAAAAAAAAATGAAAATTGAGATTCTCCCCATCGCCTGAAGAATGGAAGGGCGAGCTCTTCCAAAACATCTCTCATTTCATTTTTCGGCGGCATCTCTTTCTCTCTCTCTCTCTCTCTCTCTTTCATGCCTAGAAAGAGAGAGAGAGAGAAAGATAGTATTTGGCATGTATCCAATGCGATTCCTCTTCTTTTTCCTTCATTTTTGGGTCGCGGTTAGTTTTTGCTTGAAATTCGAGATTTTTCAGAAATAGAAGAGGAAGGAGAAAAGGAGGGGTGGGGGTGGGGGAAAAGCAAGCAGAAGCTCATCAATGACTACAAACTACAGAATTAGAAAGAGAGCCTCAACGAGCCGATTTGATCGACAGAATTTCGAAGACTACAAACTACAGAATATCATCATGATTCTTTGAATTTTCAGAATTCTTCGCGAAGAAAAAAAGAAGAAGCAATTTTCCCCGGCTCCAAAATTGACCGAAAAATTTGGCAAAAATTCAAAATTTTTGCTTTTGATAGATTTAAAGCTTCTTAAAACATTAAATCGAAAAAAAAAAAAGATTTTTTTTTTTTTGAATTTTTCAAACAAAAAAATCTATTTTTGAGAAGGATGACACTCGACGATGGCCTCAGCTCAGCGGCGAGCTCATTCAGAATTTGTAAACCGGGAAGACTACAAACTACAATAATTTCGGGAAAAAACAAAATTTGAAGGAGAACAAGGAGGGGGGGGGGGGGTGGACGATTTCTTACTTTGTGAAACTGCGGAGCGTCGTTTAGGATTTTGTTTTTGGTGTAAAAAACCAAAAAAAAAAAAAACAAAAAAAACAATGTGTCTCAGTTTTTAGTAAATGCGGAGTGTCGTCGTATCAATACATTTTTTGAGAAGAAAAAGAGATTGACACTACAAACTACAAAAATTTAGAAAAAAAAAACCGGGGGGAGGGGGGGGGGGGGGGGGGGCGAAGCCGATTTATTATGGTTCGGGGGGGGAGGAGGTAAATGTCGAAAAAGCAATCTGCCAAATTGAAATTGACATTCATTGACTCTCCTTCTTTCTCTCTTTCTCTCTCCCTCTCTCTCTCTCTCTCTTTTTCTCTATTTCTCTTCCCTCTCTTTCTATAACATTCGGTTTCTCTGCGTCTCTCTGATTTTGATGAAAAACGAGTGGAAACCAACATAAAATCCGAATGGTCGGTCGGAAGGAGAAGAGACAAAAATTAAATTTTTTCTCCTGGCGAGAATAAAAACAATGAAAAATTCACTCAACCCCTCCCCCCCCCCCCCCCCCCCCCCCACCCCCGTGACCAGCAAGGGGTTAAAAAAAATTTTATTTCGTGCTTTATGAAGACTGACTACAAACTACAAATTAATTTGAAGCAAAAAAACCAAAAAAATTGTTTTTCTTTATTTTTTGACGAGCGCTGAGCAAAAAATTTGGGGGGAAAAAAACGAAGAAAAGTTTTGATATAAAATGGCGGTAATCTGGAGAAGTAAGCGGATCTTAGCCGGCATCAGATGATTTTCAGATGATTACGATGATTTTATGAATTTTTTTTTTTTTCGAATAAATATTTTCAGATTTCATCGAGAAACAAACACGTGGTCAGATTTTTCTCTCTCTCTCTCTCTCTCTCTCTATCTATTTTTCTCTGCCTTTCTGTCTCTCTATTTCTCTATCTCTCTGTCTTTCTATGTCTCTGTATGTCTGTCTGCATCTCTCTCTCTCTCTTTCTCTCTTTCTTACCCCTAGAAAAATGCAATTTTTTTGCATTTGACTAAATCTGCTGTTGAGATCTTTTCTGGAAGAATTTCCAGAAGTTGATTTGAAGATTCTCAACAATTCGAGCCACCACTACAAACTACGAAAAAAAAAAGAGAAAAAAGTTCAATGCGCAGCCCTTCGGTGCTCCCCCCCCCCTCTCTCCTTAACCTGCATCTTCTCCGCTCATTTCCGTTTCCGGCTCAAAAATGCAAGAGAGAGAGAGAGAGAGAGAGAGAGATTAACAACAACACCATGCGTGATTATTATTACTGGTGTTGATCCAGCGATGAGCCAAGAGGAGCCAAAAATGAGCAGCTTAACCCAAAACCATCACCTTCCTTCCTCTCTCACTCCTCCCTAATATTGGCGCACCACTTTGTTTCCAAATAAAAAAGGGGGAAAATTGATTGAAAGCGGGGCGGGGGCGGGCGGGGGGGGGGGGGGGGGTCTTCAATTATTTCTTGGTGACTCATAAGGAAGGGGCCAAATATATTTTGTGTCGTTTTTTTTTTTCCTTCTTTTGATGCATCAGAATTTGCTGTAATTTTTTATTCTTCATTATTACAATAAAATCACAATTTATGCACCAAATGTTTATTTACAAACAAAAAAAAATTTTTTTGTTTTTTTTTTTTTGGGTAAACTGTGACGGGGGGAAGGAGGGGGGGAAGGAAGGGGGGAGATGAAGCTCATCAAAGTAAATGGAAGCTAATAAACAAAATTAGAAATGACATAAATAGAGAAAGAGAGAGAGAGACAGAGAGAATTAGAGAAAATCAGAAAAACACATGGTTGACCCGAAACCTGTGATTAGGCTGTCATCATCTTGCACATTTACATTTCTCGGCTGACTCGTTGACTCGCCACCAAGCCCCCAAACAATGTTTATAAGATGATTAACGGCATTTAAACCGTTTTTGTTCTCAAGGGATACTGTAGAATTGAAATCGTTGAAACATTGATACAGTATCGTAAAGGTGGAGTGTCGTTTGACGCCTAAGTGGTAGTGTCAATTCGGAGTGTTGTTTGGAAAATTTGTAGTTTTTGTTTGAAATATACCACCTTGGTTTTTTTTTTTTTGACGTAAACACGGAGTTTCGTTCAGAAAATGCGTCATTTCTATAAAACTACGCAGTTTGATGAGTTCCTTCCCCAGAAGTTTTGTACATTTTCCTGACTCGTCCGATTTTTAATTGACACCTCTCTTTTTCTCTCTGTCTCTTTTTCTCTAACTTCTTCCCTCCCTCTCCGTTCTCCGCCTCCCTTCCATTCCATTCCCTTTCCTTCTCTCTCTCTTCTTACCTGTCTTCCTTCAATTAATCGAAGAAAATGATGTTACTAATATAATTAGTCGCATCAATGCTTTTCTACCGTAATCGTGTCTCAACAATTCGACACACTTTTGTCCTTGGATTTGCTTTGGTGAGAAAGTTGTCAAGTTATTGTGTGAACGCAATCAATTAACAAAAAAATTAAGATGTTATCGATTCGGTCAAGTCGATGCCGTGGATCCAGCCGTGAAGTGAAGAAAAGCCAATTACATTCAGAAAAAAGTAAGATGAGAGGGAAAAAAAAGAAGAAAAAGTTTTCAAGGCTCAGTCCTATCATTTGGATCTTCACAAATCATTCGGAAAAGGATTGGCTACGTTTGATCTATCATCGCCAGATGGGAATTGAACCCGCAGTGTGCAGAGCGCAACACGCGCCTTTAACCACTGCACCAAACAAGCATCACTTTACGTAAAGGCGCGTTGTCAATATGACTCGTTTGGTTCTCTCACATTTCAGTGAAAGAAAAAATTCCCAAATAGAAAAAACCATGAATCATTTATTGATTTTTCCTCCGCTTTTTACAATTATTTCGCTTTCTCAATTTCTGAAACTTTTTCTTTTGGATTTTCTTGAACTCGAATTTCTTCAATCGTCTCCTCCTCCTCGACAACAATCTCGGTGGTTCCCGGCTGAGAAGTCGTCACCATTTCGGTGGAGGCAACATCAGTTGAAGCTTCAACTAAAAAAAAAAAAAAACAAAAATTAATCAAATTTTCGAGAGAAAAAATGGAAAAAAAAAACTTTTTTTTTCAATTTTAGTTTGATTTTCTTCGGAATATTTCGATTCATTTTCCAATTTCAAATTTGCAATATCAGATTTCAGCATCTCATCGGCTTTACTTGAAGAATTCTTCACCACTGTCAAGTTCGAATTTTGTAAATCAAGTCCATAACTGATTTCAATGAGCTAAAAGAAGTTTCGTCTTGGTGTATCTGTTAAGAGGTTCTCTCATGAGTCTAGCAACCAAAGTTCAATTCCCATCAGTAGCCCAATTTTTTTTTTTTTTAAATACTCACCGGACATTTTGAGCCGCAATCTGCTTTGCTCCATTTCACCAAATGATCCACAGTTTCTTTATCAGCCTGAAATTTAAAAAAATCAATCGATAAGATCTGAAAGGAGACAAAAAAGCTGTGGGGGGGGATCCTCTCACAAAAACAAAATATGCAATCAAAAATGCTGCACAAATTGCCAAAATAATGATTGCACAGCAAAACGTTTGAATCAAAAACTTGAGAAGAACTGAAATTGATTAAACTTATTACGACACTCCACCTTTACACCGGCTTACAAAACGAGCAACGCGTTTTTCTTCGTCGCTTCTCAATATCCATGATGAGAGAGAGAGAGAGAGAGAAGAGAGAAGAGAGAAGAGAGAAAAATTGAAAAATCAAACAAAATTTGGCGAATATTTAAACCATTTTTTCCTTCGTTTTTCGACCCGATTCAATAATTGAATTAAATTTTGAGGGGAAAAAAAACGGAAATTTTTCCAATTTTTTTCTTCTTTTTCGAACCAATAAAAATGAGAAGAGAGGGTGGGGGAGGAGGAAAAAAATCGATAACGTGACCAAAATGTGAATTGAAGGAGGAGAAAAATAATTCTGCGAATGAGTCATTTTGGATCAAAAAAAATCTACTCGAAATGTTTCGACTTTTCTCATCGAAATTGATACTAACTGATGGTAAATCAAATCAGACAGAGCCGTGAGCATTGCTGCTGACACGTTGGGTTGATGCTCTTGGGGCTCATTACACCAAATTGGCGGCGACGAGCATCACCTCCTCCTCCTCCTCCTCCGCCCCACTCACGGCTCAAAGTGCACATTTTTTATTGAAAACGGTTTTTTTCCCCCTCGATTTTCAGCGACTCATCTGAATCTGAATCGATTTTATGTCACCAATCACGTCGTCGCCAAAATTCATCGGTTTTTCTTCTTTTTTTTTCTCTTTTTTTGGCTGCGTATCCGTCACGCCACTATATTGGTTGATACGCAGTGAATTCGTTCAAAAAAAAAAAAAACATCAAATGCATCGTCATTTTTCAAACTGCGTATCCATTAAACATTTTGTGGGCTGCTGCTCAGCGAAATGAAAATTATCGTCTTTTTTTTTCTTGATAAAATCGGCAAAAGCTGTTTTCCTTTTGTTTTTTTAACTGCGTATCCGTTTAAAAACCACGCGGGGGGTTGCTACGCAGCGAAATGAACGTTTTGAAATTGAAAAATTGAAGAGGAAAAGGCGAAAACCGTCGAGTTGTTCACTCAAAAAAATTGTCAAAAAAAGATCAAAGAACGGTGAGGCGGAGCCGGTTTTGAGCTCAATTTTTGTCCAATTTTCTGTCTCTAGTTTGCTCTCACCCATCAGCCTCCGAACGGTTTGACGCCATATTTTCGAGGACACACAACAACTGAACGAAAAGCTCAAATTTTGTATCCAAAGTATTTTTGATTTGCACGTTTTTTCACGCTTTTTTGTCTCTTTTTTTTTTTCAGAGAAATTGTTGAGCATCTGAATCACTACGTCATCGGTCAAGAAGAAGCTAAACGAAGTCTGGCGGTCGCTGTTTATCAACATTACAAGCGTGTTGAGAATAATCAAGCAGTAACCGAGGTGAAACCATGACGGGAGGGGGGGGGGGGAGGGAAAAGCTGAAATTGTTCTGAATTCAGAAGTGGATTCTTCAAGAAGCGTTGTCACTGGAAAAAGTGGCGAAGAAGAGCAAAAAACAGAGTTTGGATCATTTTGATGACGAGTAAGATTTTGAGAGCTTCTCGCTTGACGGGGCGGGTTTTTGTTCAGATTTGTTGAGCACATTCCAAAAACTCAACGTCAAATTCTCAAAGAGCTCGAGCAGCGCGTCGATATTCTGCTCGAAAAGTCGAACATGATCCTTCTTGGCTCATCGGGCACTGGCAAGACGTTTATCACGCAGAAGCTTGCCGAAATTCTCGACGTTCCAATTGTGATTTGTGATTGCACGACGCTGACGCAAGCCGGATACGTTGGTGACGACGTTGACACTGTTGTTCAGAAGCTTTTGTCAGAAGCTCGCGGTGATGTTGACAAGTGCCAACGTGGAATTGTTTTTCTTGATGAGTTTGACAAGATTTACACGTCTTCTGATCCACTTCACACGTCTGGAAATCGAGGTTTTTCATTGATTTTTGTTTCTCAACCTACCCGATGATTTGTTTGTTCAATGGAGCGCGTTTGCAGACGTTAGTGGAAAAGGCGTTCAACAGGCGTTGTTGAAACTTGTTGAAGGAACAATTGTAAAAGTTCGGGATCCATTGGCTCCAAACTCAAAGATCTCGATTGATACCACCAATATTTTGTTTGTCGCCTCTGGAGCATTTTCAAATATTGAGCACATAATTGCAAGACGAATGGACAAACGGTTGGTTGATTTTCTTTGGACGCGTCGCGGTTTGCGAGCGGCTTTGCCTTGAGAACGTTTTTTTTTTAGAAGTTTGGGCTTTGCCGCCTCGCTAATTCCCAAAACGTCTTCACGTGACGATCACGTGGCTGAGCAATTAAAGGATGAAAATGAAGAAATCGCGTCGAAAGCTCGCGACGAGCTCATCAAATCGTGCGACCAAGGCGATTTGATTTCGTTTGGAATGATACCGGAACTCGTCGGACGTTTCCCGGTTATCGTGCCGTTTCACAGTCTCAACAAGAAGCATCTGATCGCCGTGCTCACCGAGCCGAAGGCGAGCCTAATTGCTCAGACGCGAAAATTTTTCGAGCTCGAAAATGTGGAGCTGAAGTTTACGAGCGACGCGATCGATGCGATTGCCGAGCAGGCGGTGAAGCGAAAGACTGGAGCAAGAGCACTAAAGTATGTAGAGCTCGTTGTCCCCCGCCCCCCATTTTAGAGCAAGGCTGAAAATTTTCAGAAGCATTGTTGAAAAGGCCGTTTTGAGCGCCAAATTCGAGGTTCCCGGCGCCGATTATAAAAGCATTGAAATTTCGGAGGAAAATTTGAAAAATCACACATTTTCAATAATTGAAACCGAAGTTGGAAAAATCAATAAAGATTAGGATTTTTGTTTTTTTGTTTTGAAACTGCCTATCAACTCGCTGAGTTGGTCGCTACGCAGCAAAATCAATTTGAAAAAATCTTGCAATTTTTAAGTCATTTTTCACATGCGAAAAGCGGGTTGAAATGTTTTCAAACTGCGTATCCGCTAAACACTGTTTGTGGGTTGATACGCAGCGAGACTTTTTTTTTTTAAATTTTCATAAACAAAAATGGAAAAATTTGGAAACACTGTAATTATTCAAACTGCGTATCCGCTAAACACTGTTTGTGGGTTGATACGCAGCGAGACTTTTTTTTTAAATTTTCATAAACAAAAATGGAAAAATTTGGAAACAGTTTAATTATTCAAACTGCGTATCCGCTAAACACTGTTTGTGGGTTGATACGCAGCGAGACTTTTTTTTTTAATTTTCATAAACAAAAATGGAAAAATTTGGAAACACTGTAATTATTCAAACTGCGTATCCGCTAAACACTGTTTGTGGGTTGATACGCAGCGAGACTTTTTTTTTTTAAATTTTCATAAACAAAAATGGAAAAATTTGGAAACAGTTTAATTATTCAAACTGCGTATCCGCTAAACACTGTTTGTGGGTTGATACGCAGCGAGACTTTTTTTTTTAAATTTTCATAAACAAAAATGGAAAAATTTGGAAACACTGTAATTATTCAAACTGCGTATCCGCTAAACACTGTTTGTGGGTTGATACGCAGCGAGACTTTTTTTTTAAATTTTCATAAACAAAAATGGAAAAATTTGTAAACAGTTTAATTATTCAAACTGCGTATCCGCTAAACACTGTTTATGGGTTGATACGCAACCAAATTATTGATTTTTTTTCATTTTTTTGTGTCATTTTGAAATAAATTATCAAATCGTGTCGAAATTCGATTATTGAAAATTGCATTTTCTGGAATTGGATCGTTGAAAATGTCGCGATTTGTGAAAATCTGAACACATTCGACGGGGCAAACGTCCTGAATTTCAAAATGCGCGTTTTTTTTTCGAGACGAGAAATGACTTACCGTAATCCGAATCAGAGGCTCAGAAATAATTGGAGCCGAGTTTTGATCCAACGACGCGGCGGCAAAAAACTAAAGTCGAAGGAAATTAATTTGACAAAAAAAAAAACAAAGAAGTGAGGGAAGAAGAAGCCCAAAACTTGACAGTGCAGTAGAGCGCACTTTTCATCGTCGATCGATATAATTGCACGTATTTCAATCAAGTAAAAGTGGGCGGGCGGAGCAACATTTTATTTAAAAAATTTTCAATGAAAAAAGAGGAGAAAATGTTAGAGGAAAAGGTGTTTTCGATCCCCGCGCGCGCGCCACCATCATTTTGCTGCTCGACGCTGCGACCTCGACGAGCTCCAAGGCTCTCAGAAGATTTGTTTTGTACATTTGTCGGCACAAATTTGAACTGTGTGCGGCGGTGCCGAATGATAACCAATTTCACCGTCCTCAATGCTTCCAGCCGTCACAAACTGAAATCAGCTAAGAGCAGGCAGGGAAAAAGAGCAGGGGGGGGGGAAGAAAAGAGAGAGAGAGAAAGTGAGGTGAGAGAGAGGCAAAAGAAGCAGAGATACTTACGTTCCACGTAGAACACGTAGCGAGTGAATGTGATCGGGCACCGTTTGAAGCGATCGGTCGAGAGAATCGGGCGATCAATGTGTTGCCTGAAAAAGTTTTTTTTTGGGGGGCAAAACAAAATTTTTTTTTTTTTTTGTTTTTTCAAGGTCAACAACAAATCAACAAATTTGAGATCCGGGTACGACGAAAAGTTCGCTTACTGTTATAGTTCAACGATTGAAGGTTTACATTTCGAGTGGAATCGATGTGTGGCGGCCCGTAGCCTTTGGAAAAGCCCGTCTCGATTTTAGGACTGTTGTTGACGACTTCAAAAAGGACGAGTTCAAGATTGCTCTGAAGATTATCGTTTATCGATTCGATTGATCGAAAGAAAACGTTGCGAAAACCATGTCTGGACCGAATCCGATTCCCGACCACTCATTGTTTCCCAAGTTTTTTGTTATCACTTCCACTGTGAGTTCCCCATCGACAGTCTAAACAGATAATAAAGAACGAGCAACTAGTTTATTGCCGCCATAGCTCAGTCGGTTAGAGCGTGGGTCTAATAAGCCCAAGGTCGCAGGTTCGACCCCTGCTGGCGGCAAACTTTTTTTTAAATTTTTTTAAAACTTACTTGCCATCTAGCACTTATGTCACCGCTTCTAACACTGCATTTTGCTGCACTAATTGGATCGACAATTACGGAAAGAAACAGAAGAGGAAGAAGAATTGAGGAACTCAAAGAGAAAAGCATAATTCTGCAAAAAATTAGAGAAAGAAGGAAGAGATTCGAGTAGTGCGCGATAAATTATGAATGATAAAAAATTGACGAAGACACAAATTCGCTTTTAATCAAAAAAAAAATTGAATAAAAACGAGAGAGCGAGAGAGAGAGAACGAGAAAGAGAGAAAGAGAGAGATAAATGATAATAAAATTTGTAGAAGGAAAGATGGGGGGGGGGGAGGGGGTGCGCAGAAAAAAGAAGAAGAAAAAGAAAAAGAGATTTTATTACAATAAAACCAAAGACCTCTCTTAAACGCCCTCTAAGCAATTCTCGACACCAAGGAAAAAAAAGAATTTTTGAAGAAAAAAATCCCATCTCCCCCCCCCCCCCCCCCCCCCGCCCGTCGCCCCGCCCATCTTCTTCTCCTTCTTCTATTGTTTCACGTGACTCATCTAGAAATGATGAAGTTCACAGAAGAAGAAGAAGAAAACATTTCGTTGTTCAAACATTCGCTGCTTTCCCCTCCCCCCGATTTTGGCAAATTGTCTTTGGCAAATAGAAAATTTCTTTTTTTCTCTCTCTCTCTCTCTCTCTCTCTCTCTCCCTCTCTAAATAATATTTCTGAGGGATTTTTTGATAAAAAATGGTTTAAATAATGTCGAGACGAGTTAAATTATTATTTTTTTTTAAAAAGGGGGTGGGGAGTGAGAGTTACTACAAATAGTACAGAACTTGTTTCTTCAGAAGCATCAGCATCAGGACCACCAGCAGCAGCAGCCGCCGATGACTGACTGGTTTATTGAAATTGTTTTGGGGATGGATTGATTTTCAACTTTCAAAATGAGGGAAGGGGGAGGCTAGAAATCCAAATTTGCGGCTGAAAAGCAGTTTTTTTTTTTTTTTTCAACTCTCACTACTGTCTGTTGCAAACTCGCTCTAATGAACAACTCTCATTGAATTCATCAAGGCAATGTGTGGCGCGAACAAAAAGAAAAAGAAGCGGGAAACCAACAATTTCAAACAACACGTGACATGATAAGGCAAAAAAAATAAATAAAAAATGCACACACCGAGCTCATTTCTGTTCTCGATTTCATTTCACGATTTTTTTTGGATCGATCTATCGGCATTCAAAGTGCAGAAATTCTGTGTCATCAAAAGTTATAATGCAAGCTGCAAATTATTTCATTATTCTTCAGGTTTTCACTTTATTTCAAAAAAAAAACAAAAACAAAAATCAATAATTTTTCTTCAGAGCTTCGTTTTGTTTTTTATTTGTAACTTTGTGTTAGTAACAATATGTGGGAAAAAGAAAAACAAACAAACTGGATCAAAAGAATCGATAATGATAAAATCTGCAATTGTAAGTCGTTTCCACAATGTTTTCTTAGCGCAGCGGCTTAATAAACAAGTTTTGAAGCGGACACTTGATGGTTCAAATTTTTTTGGTGGCATTTAACTTTTTTTTTTTTTGTAGAAGCCTGCTACAAGTGTAAGAACCGATGTTGGAGCAAAAGAAGAAAAAAAAGCAGATGAAAAAGTAGAGGAGAAGAAAGGTTTTTCCAATTTTCAATCAATTATCGATTGATTGATTGATTTATTGATTGATTCGCTCTGTTTCAGAAGACAAAAAAAACGATGAAGCAAAAACGAACGAAAAAGAGAAAGAGAAAAAGGAGGAGAAGAAGGATGCGGTCGCACAATCGCAAAAGCCGTTTCCCAAGTTTGTGATGCCGACCGAGAGCGCGCGAAAACGAAAAGAGAAGGAGATCGAAGAGGAGAAGCACAAGAAAATCAAGGAGGGATTCTATCAGGTTTGTTTTCGTTGCGAGACCCTTGAAATAGTTTTCTTCTTCTTTCTTCTTCATAGGCAAAGTCTGACGAGGATGACACTTTGGAGAAAATTGAGAGTCTGAAAGTGGAAAAATCCGATCGGACGAAAAGATCGCAGAGAAATAAGAAGAATTGATTAAAAATAAATTTTTATTTGACGACGACACAAAAAGAAACGCGACGCGTACGCAACGCGGCGCCCGTCATCAAAAAAAAAGTTGATCAATAGAGCGAATTTCGGCCGATTCCCGGCTTGATCAACTCCAACGACGCCTGTTCGATCTCCTCCATTCTGTAGCGAAAAATTGTCGCCTGATCGCCGTCGATTTTGAGAACGGCTGCGCGATTCTTGAAATTGTCGAGATAGGCGGCGGCTGATATCAACGTTATCATCTCCATTGGTTTATTCAGGAATCCGTCTTCGATCATTTGCCGGCCGCGAACGATGCAGCCAATTTTGTTTCGTTGGCAAAATGTCGAAATTTCTCTCTGAAATTGAGATTTTTCGAACGCGTTGCGTACGCGTCGCGGTCATTGACAGAGAAAACATGCGAAAATCGACATGATTCTCAATGTTTTCTCAACTTTTCAAACATTTTTTTTCCAACCGATGCGGTGCGTACGCGCGTTGCGGTCAACCTTTTCCGACACTATCGGCGCTAAGACGGTCGATTTGTACCTGAGAAAATGACGGCATCCCATGAATATTTCGCTGATCTTCCCGAACAACCATTACCGACCAGGCAGCTTCCTGAAGAATCAAAAAGAAGGAAGAAAAGAGTAGAATTCGAGCTTGCGACTCGGACCATCAAAATTTTTTTATCCTCAATTTTGACGGGCGGCCTCGCCACCTTCAACAATTTATTGACGCCGCGTTGACGTATCATCGGACCGGGTCCGCCTGGCATGCACAGTATTTTGCGATTCAGCAAAATGACGGGCAACATCAACGAGCAGAGCTTCTTCATCTCGATGACAATCGTTTCGGTAATGTCGCCGGGACTGACGCCGCGTTGCGCCAACCATTTCGGCGCGTCAAGCATTTCGATCGCCAACGATTCTTCGAGATGACCTTTGAGCAAGAAGATTCGCGTTGGATAAAGCGATTTGAGACAAATCAACAGGGCCAGACATTCGATGGGAGCTGCAACTCGATTTCGGTTGTTTTTGCTCGGCGAGCTTTCTCTACCAAATCCATTGCCAAGATAGCAGCCTAACATTATATAATTGACGTCGGGCAAACTTCCGACCAATGACATCAGGTTGATCAATGAATCGCCTTGTCCATAAACTGGACCAAAAATCACTGTTGGAATCTTTTTGAAAAAAAAAAACCAATTGTTCACTAGAGCGCGTTTTCAAATTTATCTTCTTTTCTTTTTTTCTCAACATTTTCACAGCTGTGACACACTGCTACCGTAACTTTATTTATTAGCGCGATGAGACTCAACTTTTTATCATGTCTAGTCTTGTTTCGAGCATCAAAATACGAGAAAACAATGCACAGCTGGAAAACTGTTACAGTATACTTTCAAAGCGCTGTGAGACCCAGGTTATTTTTGTTTTTGTTTTTTTTTTTAAGGTTAAACTTTTGTATCAAAAATAGTGGAATCCTTTTTGAGAATCGCTTGAATATCTTTGAACATTTCCAGTAGAACCAGTTGATTCCATTGAGCTCTTGGTCCATCAATGCTATAATTTTTGATGTACGAATGAATATTTTTGCACAATTTCGTATAATCGATTTTATCTGCAGCAACATTTTCACAAATATCCACATATTGTATCACCGCCTAAATTTATCAATTAATTAACCAATTCAAATTGGACAATGCCATCAATTATCAATTTTTCAGTTCGTGGCGAGACCTTTGTATGCGCCTTTAATGCTTAAAGACAAAAAATATACACTTTTTTCAGTTCGTGGCGAGACCTTCGTATGCGCCTTTAATGCTTAAAGACAACAAATATACACTTTTTTCAGTTTGTGTCGAGACCTTTGTATGCGCCTTTAATGCTTAAAGACAAAAAATATACACTTTTTTCAGTTCGTGGCGAGACCACTGTATGCGCCTTTAAAGCTTAAAGACAACACATATACACTTTTTTTTTCAGTTCGTGGCATGACCTTTGTATGCGCCTTTAAAGCTTAAAGACAACAAATATACACTTTTTTTCAGTTCGTGGCATGACCACTGTATGCGCCTTTAATGCTTAAAGACAACCAATATACACGTTTTTCAGTTCGTGGCGAGACCACTGTATGCGCCTTTAAAGCTTAAAGACAACAAATATACACTTTTTCAGTTCGTGGCGAGACCTTTGTATGCGCCTTTAAAGCTTAAAGACAACAAATATACACTTTTTCAATTCGTGGCGAGACCTTTGTATGCGCCTTTAACTGTTTCAAAGTACCTACATATTTACATGTATTCGGGCACATCTGTTTAGTGGGCCTAGAAATGCCGGGTCTCGACACGACTCACCGATGCTTCATCACCATTCATTATCGAATACTTTGACCACTTTCAAACTTTTGTTTAATTAAAAATAATCGAGAAAAATTGAAAATTTCAACTTTTTACGTGAAAACGTGAAAATTATTGATTTTTTGTGACATTTTGAAATTGAAAAAAAAGAAGAAGAAGACGAAGAAGGTTTTTTTGTGTAACAAAAAAGTTAAAAATAACAAAAAGACACTCAGGTATTATATTTCTCTCATTAGTTGTATTATTGATAGACAAATAACCCCAAAAATGGTCACCAACTCGTTTTTTTTTTTCGTTCATTAAAATGATGATTCGTCTCGAAAAAAAAAAGAAAGTTTTAAACAATTTTCTATCAAATTCAATTTCTTTTCATTTTTTTTTCTTGTTTCTTCCTCTCGACGATCAATTTTCTTATCGATTTTATTTTTAACCGATTTCTCCTCTTTTTTCTTCAAATTCGTTGCGGGACCACTTTGCAAAAAATTCGCAATGTTACTGGATTATCAAAAACTGTCAAGATCCCAGCATGTGCCTTTAATTAGAACCTTTTTTTTTCTTTAATTCGTGTCGAGACCACAAAATGAGTTGTTTGGGTTTATGTTTGTAAAACTTAAAGGCGCAAGCCGTGTAACTTGAAAATGATCTCATCACGACGTTTTTGTCAATCTCAAAATTTCAAAGAAAACAACGCTCAGAATGCGAGACGCATTAATTCTGCTCATGTGCCACGTGGCGTTAACAGTTGCGGCGCCGTCGCCACAAATGTGCGCGTCGTTTGCGAAATTCGCCGAACGCTGGAATCCGCTGCCCGAAACGCTGACGAAATGGTCAAAGAGCAATTGCGACAAAATTCAGCCGCGTCCGGCCGATATGAGTTGCGACGACGTCGTTCAGGTAGGGTGAAATTCGAGTAACAATTTTTTCCCCTCAATGCTTTTCAGTTCGTCGCTGACTGTAATTTTGGCGCCGGTGGTCCAGGACCCGGAAAATTGTCGGACACAACGAATCGTCAGGTGGCCGACACTTTCTATCAGCGAACTTATGAGAATTCGCCAAGGGTCTTGAGCAAATATATTTATTATAATGAAAATACGGCTCGAGACTACGGACATTACGGAAATTGGTTAGAAAAACTAAAAAATTAAAAAAAATGTCGTCAGGTATCATGTTTGTTCGTGAAACATTGCGTATAAAACATCACAAATGACGACACTTTTTTAAAATTAAATTTTTAAAAATTTGTTCACGTTTTTTCCAGGTATTATCCGAATTATTATCCACCAACATACTTGGGATTTTTTGATGGGCGACCAGCAAGCATGGCACAGCTAGAAAATGACTATAAATTTGCTAAAAGTGGTCATTATCCATACAATCGGTAAATTCATTATTAAAAAAAAATTTCGAGTTTCATTTTTCTAGAGCTGACAATATAATCAATATTGGATTACAACAAACTTATCTTCCAACTTGTCTTCACGACTTATTTTATTGTGTTCGAGCTTCAACTGGTCAACGCCCACAATCCTATTTGGCTAGTTCAACACTTTATTCAGCAAAAAATCAATGAATAGTTCAATTTGTTGCAGAATTATAGCGAATATCGAAAAGATCGAGATTCGGCAGCAAGATCAATGGCTGATAGAGATCGAGATTACGAACATTTACCAAAAAGAAAAAGAACACATCGAAGAAAATACGAGGATAAAAAATAATTTTTCAAGTATTATTTTTTTGCTTTTCTTTTGTGTTTGTTTATAAGCATGTAATAATTGTAAAATTTTCAAATTTTTAATTAATAAACATTTATTTCAAGTTTTTTATAGTAAATTACTGTAGTTGAAGAAAGAGTGTGCATACACACTATCGCAATGTTGCACACATTGAATATTTTTTATTTGGAAAATTTTTTTTTTTGAAATTTCATATTTTTCTCGTTTCAAATAATAAAAAATATAAAATGAACTTTTAAAAAAAAAATTATGATTTTTCAAGACTTTTCCATTATGAATTTGTACACGGAACCAGTTGAAAATGAGCTGAACCTTGAAAAAATCGATATGGAAATTCGAATGGAAAAAATTCGTCAAAATGCATCAAAATTAACCTGGGATGGATTTGGACAAGCTGTTCGACGCAATTTATTGGTTTTAATTCAAATTAAACATGTTTTAAAGATTTGAAAATGTTTTTTTCTCAGGAAAAGCGAATGGTTTTTGATGCAGACGGCAGAATAGATGTAATTCAAGCAATTTCTTACATGAAAAAACATATTCACGTCAATTCTGAAGCAAACGAATCACTAAGTCAAAAAATAAAGCAACTAGCAGAATCTTTAGAGTCAATATTTTCCAGTTTTTTATTTCTTTTTTAATTTAAATCAAATTTCTTTAGAAGCACCCTGACCACCACACAATTCGGTTTTATTATCAAAAATTCAGATGTTTTAATTGAAGCACACTGCTCTAATGAAGAAGTAATATTGCTTTATCAACTTATTCCAAATAAAAACAACAATTTTTCAGATTTCATCTATTAAAATTTCTTATTGGAATGATTTGCCGGTTTATTGTGAAGAAGCTTTAAAGTTATTGAAAAACAATGAATTCACAGAATTTCGCGATAGAGTTTTCAAAAATATTCAAATTATCTCGCTAGAAATCAATGAGTTAAGTATTTTTCTAATTTCCTAAATTTCAGAAAGAAAAAAAAGTCACCAATTTTTATTTTTTTTAAATAACAACGAAAGCTTTAAGGTTTTTTTTTAATGTTTCAATCTTAGAAATTCTGAAAAAAATGCCAAAAGCAACAAATTTAGTAAAATTTCGAATAAAAAATATTTGTTGAACTAAAAATAGCGAAAGGAAATCACTATTGAAATAGAAGAAATAATAAAAACTAAAATAATCAAAATATTTCTTAAATAATGAATCGAATTGTCCAAAGAATCCGAATTTATTCGAATAAAACATGAAAGTAAAGCACCGATTGACACCTGAAAATTTCAATTTTCTCGAACATTTTCAACCTTTTCATTACCGCAGCCAAATTTTTCGCTTCTTTCGCATCAAAACCTGGAATCGCATCGATTGAGGTAAATGTCCAAAGTAAAAAACTGGTCAAAAGTCCGCCGCCAACAATTGAAATTGCCGAAAGAAATCGCCACGTGGCGTTTTGTGGCAGACGAAAAAGAGCCAACAAGGCTGACATTGTATAGATTGGTGCGTAGACGTACCATGATTGATTTGTTCGATATTGATTAGTAGCATAAGCGATCAGGCAAACGCTTAAAATATTTTCAGCACTTCGAAGAGACAACATTTCGTGTTCTTAAAGAAAAATCACTAAATTTTCTGTAGAAAAATTGAGGTTTTAAGAATTTAAAGAAAAAAAGTGAAAAATACTTCAAAAATTGTATTAAAAAACCAGTTGTTTTCATGATTTCTTCCATGTTAACAAGAAAAAATAGAAACAAGTCGGGTTTAAAGGAGAAGTTAGAGAAAAAGGGTATAAAATACAAAAAATAAAACACAATTAATGATAAGACGATTGATTCAACAGAACAAGGTCGATTAAATGAAAGAACGAGAGAGAGAGAAAGAGAGAGAGAGAGAGAGAGAAAAAGCAAATTATTTGAATATTTTAAATTAAAATCAAATATTCATAATAATTATTTTTTTTATTTTCTGTTTCAATTTTAAAAATCGAAAAAAATCACAAGTTTCTTATCAATTTTTTTTTGTTACAGAAATGATCGAATTATTTGTCGTGATTTCATCTATGAAATGGAAAGAGAATTCGAAGAAAGAGCCGGTGTTTCAGAATTTTCAGCAATTAATAATGGATGCTTCGGGTAAAAATCAATTTTTCACATATCAAAATTAAAATGAGAAAAAAAAAACGGCGAAACCCGCTATGGTTTTGACAATGTCTCAAAAAAAAATGAAAGAGATAAAAATTGTTTTAGAGCGCATTTGCTTAATGATAAAAAATTGAAATGTTTAGATATTATCTTAAGCGTGAAGCTCTTCGAGCTGGACGATTATATTATTTAGTCGAGCCAACTTATATTCAATTAGCGCAAAAATTTGGGCGAACCAAGGCGAACATGGAAGATTTGGAAATATTGCCGTATATTGAAATTTCAATCGTCCCAAACGATAAAAAAGAGATCGAAGTTGAACGAAAAATTGAAGGGTAATCGATTATCTGATTTTGTTTGTTTTTTTTTTTTTAATTTCTGAAAACGAAAAAATCTGAAATTTCGCAGTGATCTCGAAAACAAACTTTTTTGGATTTTAACTTTTACATCAGTTTCAGCTTTTTCGAACTAACTCAAAAACAAAAAAAAAGATGTGAAAATTTTCAGACCTGACGCTTGCATTTGCGTCAAATTTTCAAGACCTTTTTTATTTTCGCACTTAATTCTGAAAAGAATCGAGCACATGATGGCAAAATCACCATTGGTTAGACATTACACAAATTTGTATCGATATATGACCGGATTGGATAAGAATATGGTTGAGAATTCTTTTTTTTTTTGTTTTAAATCAGATTTTAAATAATTTCTTTTAGGTTGAAAATGTGCAATTTAAAACGAATTTAAAGGCTGGAAATGTTCAACATTGTTACAAAATTGATGTAAATTCTTTAACAAAAGAAAATGATGCAATCATTGTTGAATTATACATAAAAAATATGGGATTTGTGGAAGAATTATTACAAATATTAAGAGATGAATGGATGCATAACAGCTTATGGGAATCAATAAATGTGATGTGCTTTTATCATCAAAATGAGATTTGTCTACCAATTCATACCAAATTGACAAGGCAACAATTTGAATTTGTGTTTCAAGCCGAAAACAATGAAATTATTTGTTGTAAGACGTTTTTTTTTTTTTGTTTTTTTGTTTTTAAATTAAAAGAAAAAAGCGCGGCGGCCGAAAATCGTTGAGAATGTGTTTTTTTTAAAAAGTATTCATGGAAAATTGTGCACGAAATTTTTGATGCCGCCCCTGCCACATTTTTTCCAAATTTTTCCACTCATTGTGAATCGATAAAATTGAAGGTAAATTGAAAAATGTGACGAACTTTGAATGGAAATTTGAAACGAAATCAGTGCGATCAAATGAGGCGACGATGAAAAATGAAAATTTTGAGAAAATCGATGGAAAAATGACGGAAAAATTGAACAGGTTGAGTTGAAAGAAGCTGGGAAAAAATTTGAAAATTGAATTTTTAGGTGGTGGAACATCCCGGCAGCTTTATCGATTTTAATCAATCATGTTGTGCAGTTTCGACCATCGAAAATAAATAAATTCGATTTTACTGAAGAAAATCAAATTCTGTAATTACTATTCTGTGATTTTTTAAAAATCTCTCTTTTTACTGGTTTTTAAACAAAAATTTGTTATTACTTTGAGAAAATAAAATTTTCGAATTTATTTCAAAAAATTACGGTGCTAAAACATGTTTGTGTGCAAACACCATCACGTCATTTCACACATTAATGTAGCGGTTTTTTTTTCCTGGATAAAAATTGTTTTTTTTTTTATTGATTTGAGTTTATTTTTATTTTTTTAAATTAATATTAAATAAAATAATTTTTAAATATTTTGTTTAAAAAATTCCTCAAGACTTGCAATTTTTTTTGTTCCAGGTTTCTCCTCGATTCCTCGCAAAAAAAATTGAGGAAGACGAGAAAAGATGACGCTGATCACAAATCGAAACGATGATCATCAAGAAATCGATCGATTGTGCGACGAAATTCGAATGGAAACAATTCGAGAAAATGCGGCGAAATCGACGTGGAATCGTTTCGAACAAGTGGCGAGAAAAAATTTAATGGTAACCAAAGAAAAAAATCAAAAATTTATTTTTTTTTTCCAAAAATAGAACAAGAAAAATGTGTGGAATTGCGAGAATCGTTTGGATGTTCTTGATGCCATTGAATTTCTGAAATTAAATGTTCCTGAAAATGAAAATGCTCCGTGTGCCATAAGAATAAGACAATTGTCCGAAAGTTTAGAGTAAGATTTTGCTTTTAAGAATATTTTCTCTTCATTTTTCATCGAAATTTACAGATGTAATTTATCCACTAATTCTACAGGGTTTTTTCTTAAAAATTCAGATATCACTATTGAACTGGGCTGCATTGATGAAAAAGTAACTGGGAAAAAATGAGATAATTAACCAGAATATTTTATTCAACAGATAACTTCTTGTAAAATTGGTTTTTGGGATGATCCACTATTCGACGCGGTTGAAGCAATGAATATTCTTCAAAATGGTGAATTTGCTCAATTTCGTTCATGTATTTTTGATATTTTATCAATCTTACCATCAAATGTTAGCCAGTAAGAGATTTTTTAAATCGAAAAACATTTTAAATTTGTTTTTACTTTCTAGAAATGACAGAGTTGCTTGTAAAAATGCCCTTCGTGCTCTTGAGCAGCTTCTCATTAAAGAAGCTCATGATTCTTCATTTTCGGCAATTAATACTACCAAATTTGGGTATTTTTTCAATTATTTAAAATTCTTTAAAGAAAAAAGTTTTTTTCAGATTTTTCTGTCCGAGAACACCTCTTCGCTCGGGTCGAATTTATTACATCGTTGATCCTTTGGATATAAAAAATAGTGAACAAAATGGAAAATATCACGCAGATATGAGAGATTTGAACGGTTTTCCATATTTAGAATTTTCATTTGTCGCCAACGAAAAAGCGACGATTCAATTGCCCGAATTTCATCAAAGGTTGAAACAAATCGACTTTTCTTTTCGTTTTCCTCCGTTTTTCTTCAACTCAACAAATTTCAGCGGCGAATGGCGAACGTTTGTCGAAGCGAACGTTTGTGTTCGCTTAAAATTCTCGCAACCAATACTTGTTTCGCACAAAACAGAGCGACGACTCGAAAAATATTTGGCCAAACCCTCTTTGACCCAGAAAAAAGTCAATCAATATCGATTTTTAGCTGGAGAATCAAAGGTTTTTTGTTTATTTTCGAGAAGAAAATGTCAATATTTTGAATTTCAGAAGACAAATTTAAAAATAAGAACAAATCTGCCCGATGAATACATTGATCATGAATATGAAATTGATGAAGAATCATTAAAAAGCGAATCGGACTCAATTCTAGTCGAAATTTATATTAAAGACTTAAAAAAATTGAATGAAATAGTAAATATTATAAGAGATGAACATATGCACAACAAATTATGGCAATCAATATTAATAATGCATGAAAACAAAGCGAAACGGTCTCAAAGAGTGATGATTCGATCGATTTTGACAAGAAGAAGCTTCGAATTCGTGTTTACGACGAAGCACGGACTTGTGAACGGTAGAAAATTTGAATTAATGAAAAAAAGAAGACAAAATTTTCCAATAAATTACAGCAAAAGTTTTGCAAATGCAGGATTGTCAATGGATTGTCAGAAGCTTTGTAGCATCAACTGGTCAATCCGTATCAACAGAAATTGATGAAAAAATGACAAAAATGTTGCAAAAGTATCAATTTTATTTGTTTTTAAATCGGGAAAAAAAGAAAATTTTCTTTTTAATTCTAGAACATGGAATATTCCATTATCACTATCGATTTGTATCAATCAAGCCGATTGTTTATTACAATTTTCTCCTATTATTGATTCATTGACGACGACGGCAACGACAACGAACAATTCTGAAGATGTTAATTCAGAATCAATTGAAGAACAAATAGGAGCTGCGTGGTTTTCGACAAAAAAAATTGAAAATATTGTCAAAGAAGATGAAATAGAAAAAGACGAATCCGAATCAGATTTGGAGAAAAAAGGTGAAATTTAAAATTCTTAAGCTTTTTCTTTTGAATTCGTTTTTGCAGATGTCAAAATTGAGGAGAAAAAATTGAAAATCGCGCCAAAAATTGGAGGATATCAACGACAGGACGACACCGAGCTTCGTTGTGGTTTACTATCAATGCTCGGCGAGGTGATTTTATGGATTTTTAGTGTCAAGAAGACGAATGTGTTTCAGGTCGACGAATTCTTCAAGACGCCGCCGCCAACAAAACTGGCACGGCGATCGTCAGCGACAGGCGGCGAATTGCGAACGAAACGCATCGATTCAACGACGACAGTGTTCTCGGACTTGGAAAAGATTCGAATGTTGGCTGAAGCCGACATGGATGATGATAACACTAAAACTGGTGTCGCCAACAACAATTCAATGATGATGATGATGCGAAATAATGGAATTCCGCCATCGCAAATGTCACAACAACCTCCCACGCATCCGTTACAATCATCAATGAATCATAATTATCATCAACAATTGCAACATATGAATCATCATCCACAATATCCACTTCATCCTCATCAGATGGGATCAATGACACCAATGACACCACACCATCACATGGTCTCGCCCGGAAACGGAATGAGCCCGCTCGAAACGGCTCGAATGCAAATGAAGCAGTCGATGGGTGCAGCGCAGGCAGTGGCGTTGGCCTCGCATACGCCATCAAGCGGTGCGCCAACACCGATGGGCAAAGAAATGTTCGACTTTCCCAACGACGACTACATGGGTTCGCCGTTATCCTCGTCGCCATCGTCGCAACACGGCAGCGGTGGTGGTGGTGGTGGCGGCGGCGGAAGTGGTGGTAGCACACGTGGCGCGCCGAAAACGAGACGGCAGCGAGCACGAAAACCAGGCGCTAACATGGGCGATCGGATGGTGCCATCATCGGCAGCTTCGCCGTCAACAACGCCAACCGGTTCGACACGCGGTCGACGTGGACGTGGCGGTGGTGTCGCCGGGTCGGCGACGACAGCGCGAAAAATCTCAGCAGCGACGATGAAAAACGAGATGGATCGGCCAACGTTGCAAAGATCGTTCAGTGATTATCGTAAGTCTTTTCGTTTTACATCTCCGCCCTTTATCTTCGAATTTTCAGCTCAATTTTCAAATGAGCATATGAATTCACCGATTTCGAACAAAACACCGCCAGGGTTCAATAATTTGGCAGCGCCAACGATGCCCCCGACAATGGCTACGAATGGATTTGACGATTCAGACGACGAATGTGATCCGCCGCCACCGCCGAAAATGTTACGAACGCTGTCGTCGTCGTCGTCGTCATCGTCGCCGCTGACGACGACCCTACCATTACAATCGCCAACAAATCTTCCGGTAACACCGTCGCCATTAGCGATGCCACAAAAACCATGGAACGAGCATCAACAACAAAATCAGCAGCAACAAGATGTAAAGCCAGAAACTTCAGTGCTAAATCAAATGTTAAGCTCGGCACCGTCACATCTTCCGCCACCACCAGCGCTGCCGCAAAAACGAAAAGGATTGGGTCTAGAAGCGGCGATCAGCAAGATCAAAGGTCAACAACAGCAAATGAATCAGCTTAATCAGAACCAGAATCAGCTGACGCCGACAATATTGAGTCGAGCAAGCACACTCAGCGACATATTCGACGACGGAATGTCACCGCCTGAAAAGAAGCCGACACCAGCACAATTGGAAACCATAAAATCAACCGTCGCATCAACATCATCGGACGTAAAAGATGTATTGGATGTTGGAAAGATTACCGTATCCATGGAGCCAAAAATAATGCTGAAAATCCCGAAAGTGTCACGAAACTCACCATCAATAATTGATCAACAAAAGACAAAACTGCCGTCCTCCTCATCTGGAATGCCGAAGCTTGAAAAGCAAGAAAAGAAAAAGAAGGAAAAAATCGAAAAATTGTTGCAACAACAGTCGCAGCCGGCGAAAAAACGAAAACACGAATCGTCATCGTCATCGTCATCGTCAATGACAACGACGACGACGTCGGCGACGACGACGACGATGACGACGAAACGAGAAAAAGAAATCAGAGAGCCGAAAGAGAAGAAGCCGAAGAAGGAGAAAGATTTGAATCCAATCAATAATATTCTGCCGACGTTGAGCTTGAAAAATTTCCGAATTCCAAAGGTTTGAAATTGATTGTTTTACGATTTGAATCAAAAATGACAAATGAAACGTTTTCAGAAAGAAACGACTGACGAAAATACAAAAGATGAAGGAGCCGCTAGTCTTGGCACATCATCAACACCGGTGACGTCATCACAACGAAAAGAGCCGACGACACCATCGGAAACAACTCCGCATTTCCGAACCGAGCAACACTTCTTTCGCGACGTTCCGACGACAAATAAGAAGAAAAAATCGTCGACAAACATCATTGGCGGACTACAATTGCCCGGTTATCCGGGACCACCGATGGGACCAAGCAGCAGCAGTAGTGGTCGGCGCAAAAGTGGTAATCCGCCATCAGCGTCAATGCAACGTGGCAGCTACGGCGGGACGTCTGGATTGGGGCGCGGCGGTGGACTGCCAGGAAGTGTCGGTTATTATCAGCAACAACAACAACAGCAACAGCAACCACCACCACAACAACAACAACAAGTAGCATCGTACTCACAAGGAGTTCCACCAGGAATGGGACCACCAGCAGCAGGACCACCCAGAGAGCATTATCAAACAAACTGGGGAAGACAACATCGAGAATATCAGTGAGTGAAATAGAAGAAAACGATGATGATGTTAATCGATATTTGTTTGCAGCCTCGGGCATCAAGCATCAGCACTAGCATCATCATCATCAGCAGCAGCAGCAACAACAGCACCATCATCATCATCGACAAAACAAGAAAGAGAACGAGAACGAGGAGGAGAAGAAGCGGCGCCTGAAAGTCCAGAAGAGACGCTAAGAATTGCAGACGAATAGAATTGTTGCTTCGTTTTTCTTTTTTTTTTTTGAAAAATAGTTTTATTGCATTTTTAGATCTCAAAACGTTTTGCTTTCCGAAGCGTCAAAGCAAAATCAAGTCATGGTTAGAGCGGCGCACCCGCCGCCTAGCCTAACGCTGATTAATTATTATTTCATGTAGAAAATGTGTTAAAAGCAGCCAAAATCTCATGGTGAAAATATGTTCGAATAATTTATTAATGTATTTATCTTGTGAATTAATGTGATCGAGTGTATCATTGTGTTTCCTCCATCGAAAAATAAAGAGAAGAAAAGAAGATAACAAAAACAAGAATCGGCTTATTTTCTATGCGTCTCGTCGGCGTGTTGTTGTTTTGGGGTTCTCCCAAAATTGTGGAGATAAACCTGGGAAAGACAAACACAAAAATATTGATCAATTTTTATTATTTTTTTATTTTTGCTTTTTCGCTTTATTTTCTAATTTTCAGAGTTGAATTAATTGAGCAGCAGCAGCCATCATGACGACTGAAATTGAGAAAATTGCGATTGTTGGAAGGTGAGAGAATAATGGTGGAGAAAGAAATCAGTGATGTGATTTTGAAGCGGCGTTGTTGGAACGAGCTGGGCGACGATCTTTGCCAGCGCTGGATTTCGCGTCGAAATGTTCGACATATCGAAGAAGCAGCTGGAAGATGCGAGGCGAAATGTGGAGATGAATTTGAAGCGGTTGAATGTGGGTTGTTTTCTTTTTTTTGACACCGCATTAGTTACGTGATGGTGTTTGCACAATTTTTAAACTGACAACTTTTTTTCTTTTCTTTTTTTTGAAGGAGATTGGACTTTGTCGCGGAACAATTTCAGCAGAAGTCGCGCTAAGCAACGTCACCACTAGCGACGATTTGAAGCGCGTTTTGTCGGGTGCCGGCTATGTTCAAGAGTCGGCACTGGAAGACGTCGAGTTTCGGCGAAAACTCTGGCGTCAACTCGATGAACTCGCCGATGATGACGCGATTCTAGCGTCGAGCACGTCAACGATACCGGCGTCGAAGTTTACCGAACATTTGAAGCGTCGCGAGCGATGCATCATTGCGCATCCCGTCAATCCGCCACTTTTCTTGCCGTTGACCGAAGTGGTTCCGGCGCCGTGGACGTCGGCGGCGACAATTGATCGAACAATGCAATTGATGCGAAAAATTGGACAGGTGAAAAAAAATCACAAAGGGGTGGTTGTGTGCATTTTTGCGTGACGGTGTTCATTGATTGCCTTCAGAAGCCGGTTGAACTGAAAAAAGAAGTGGTCGGTTTTGCGGTGAATCGCGTTCAATTCGCGCTTCTCTCCGAAGTTTGGCGATTGGTGGCTGACGGCGTAATTGGTGTCGACGATGTGGATACGGTAAACACATTTGTACAAAAAGACAAAATGGCCTAGAAACCCAACAAAAAGTATAAATTTCGGCCAATTTTCAATGTTTCCTCTTCTCAGGTAATGTCAGAAGGGCTCGGACCACGATACGCTTTCAACGGACCACTCGAGACAATTCATCTGAACGCGTCGGGAATCGTCGACTACTTCGAACGCTACACAAACGGCATCAAAGCCGTCATCGAATCACAAATACGATTGCCACCGCCAAACTTTGACGAAAAATCGATGATCGACAAAATGGCGAACGTTTTGAATCGAAAAATGAGCGTCGAAAAAATCGGCGAATTTCAAAAGCAACGCGAGCTGAACTTGATTGAACTGGCGAAAATGAAAAAGAAGCTCGACGAGACGACGAATTGAAAAAAAAATCGATCGATAAATGATTAATTTGATTATTGATGACGTCATTAAATCATATTAGATCAATTATAAATTAATTGAAAATACCCAAATTTACCAATTCCAATCACTTACTTATCCACTTTTACCCAGAAAAAAAATGAAAACCCGTTGGTATCTTCATTAGGAAATTCGATTATAAAGAGATGAAGCCCGAATTTTCAGAAGAAGCCCCAAACATGAAATTCGTCAAAATATTTCTGTATTTTTATATTTTAACTGTCAACATTTTATTCGCATTTTTTCTTTTTTCAATTTTTCGGCTCATTTTTGATTTTGACAATTTCAAAAAAATTGCCGACTTTGAAATGCGAGAATTCGGAGTAAGAATTTGACAAATGTTGGAAAATGTGTTTAAAGGCGCATGTCATAGCACAGACCTTAAAGGCGCATGTCATGGCACAGACCTTAAAGGCGCAAGCAATTTAATTGTGAACTTCGAGGCAAGCCAAAAAGCCAGCCGTGTTTTTTGAGCTTCTTGCCGTTCTAAAAAAGTCACTTTAATTTTGAAGAGTTTGCGGTAGAGCAGTTTTGCAGCGGCATCGAATTTTCTTTAAAAATTGTTTTCTCTCGGTTTTTTTTTTTGCAGTTTTCGGCGAATGAAGCGTGGCGAGAAATGAGATACATTGAGAATCGACACTTTTCAAGGCGAATCGTTCGATCAGCAAGAAGGTTGTTGATTTTGCCCGCTTCCTTCCGAATCCCGTGAAATGTCTGAAGAAAAAACGCCCATTTTTCAGGCATGATCGTTTCAAAAAATATTTCGGAAGTCAACTGAACGACGAATACCGAATTGAAGCGCCGAAATCCAACAGTGAACATTTCTGAACATTCCGATATTCGCCACGAAATTCCGATTCGGTTCGTTTTTTCAGCTGCCACAACCGCTTCATTGCCACAAATTCGACCGGTCGATGATGTGTCGGCGGCGTCGAAGAATGGAAACGGCGAACGAATGAAAACCGAAAACGAGCGAGCGTTGAGAAAAGAGAAGAAGCGAAAAGAGGATCGTGAAATGTGTCAGAAATGTTGGTGGTTGAATTTCAGAGATTTTCAGATTCTTGTTCCCCTTCTTTCTTTCAGCGTGTCAAAAAAAGGGTGAAAACTGCCCGCCGGGACCACCGGGTCGTGTCGGTAAAAAGGGGAAGAAGGGAAAACACGGTGTGCCAGGTGTCGACGGCAAACCGGGACATGACGGGTTGACGATCGCCGTGCTTGGCGGTTGTGTCACGTGTCCGGCGGGACGTCCCGGCCCTATGGGCAAAACGGGACGAGTCGGACGACCTGGCCGAAATGGGAAATCGGGAATTTCGGTTCGGGCCGTTATCGGCCTTCCCGGTCCACCGGGTCCCGACGGTGATCCAGGTTTTCCTGGACTGAACGGACCGACTGGAAAGGCCGGCCCACCGGGTAGAGATTCGAAACGGTTTGAAAATAAGCCTGGACCACCCGGACCACCCGGTCCACCTGGTTATCGTGGTGCCCAAGGACCCTCTGGATTTTGTGAGAATCAAAAATGTGTTACATGTTTCTAAACAGCTTCGGTTTTTCAGCTTATAACACAGGAGTTCAAGGACCGTCAGGGAATCAGGGAAAACCCGGATTACCAGGAAGAATCGGTCCAGCTGGACTGGTAAGGTTTTTTAAAGTTTAAAAAAAATGCAAAAAGGTATTCCGTTGCGGGGAATCGAACCCCGGCCTTACGGGTGAGAGCCGTAAATCCTAACCACTAGACCACAACGGAGACAAGAAAGCAATAGTTGACAACTGACATGTTGCTATACTTTTCGCACCAAAAAAAATGAACCAAATGCAATAAATGCCCAATTTTTCAGCCAGGAAAAGCTGGTCGACCGGGAAAAGACGGCAACTATTGCCCGTGTCCAAAACCATCAAATCGACGAATCACCTTCTTCTAATTCGTGTGTGCGGCGCTTTTTCCTTGAAAAACAAGAGAAGAAGAAGAAGAAGAAGAAGACCAAATAAACACATTTTTGAATTTGGACACAGAAAAACGCAAAAACGACGACAAAACCAACCAAAAATATAATCGAATAAATTGGTTTTGTGCCCCCCCCCCCCCCTCCCCGTCCCTTCGTTTACAGCAATTTAGTGAATGTGATTTCATCAAGACAACAAATGCTAATTTACAGTAGGAGGGAGAGGGGGGGGGGGGGGGAGGGAAAGAGGGGGTAGAAGGCCTCATCTCATCTGATCCCACCCCAGATTTTCTCATTTTTTGTTGTTGGTGGTAAATTTAGCTGTTGCTTAATGATTAAGAATAATACAAATTCGATGGTGCTGGGATTGGATGTCAAGTAGTTTGACAGATTATCCAGTTTACATGTGTCGCCTTATTTTTGGCTCCCGATCCAATATGACGCTTTTTAACAATTAATGTGTTGATTTATAAGAATTAAAAATACGTCCGAAGGGGAAAGGAAGGGAAGGATTCTGAAGTGGTTCTGCAAATTAAATAAAAGGCAAAAAATATTTAAAAAAAAAAAGAGAACGTAGTGGGATCGAACCCACGCCTGTTGCATTAGCAACGAAGCGCTGTAACCATTACACCACGCAATAGTTTTTGAAAAAACTGTTAGTTTATACTGAAACCTCCAGTCTTTTTTATCAACAATGAAAAGAGGCCATAAAATTGGTTCTACCATATCCCTTTCAGAGCCGCCGCCCCCCTCCAGAATTTGTTGACTCCGCCCCTGTTCGATATATCTCGTATAAATGAAATTAGGGATTGGGCTCGGATCTCATTTGGAGCCCTCGTAATATCGGTTTGATATAATTTCCTCAAATTTTTTGTGCTCACCAAATTTGTCCCAAATTAATTTTGATCGACAATTTCCTCTTCTTTTTTTTTTGGCTTCGTTCCAGCACCTTCGACCCGCAATGATGGATTACGGTGGCTATTTTGTCGCGTCGTCAGCGGCGCAGCACTCACAAGCCGCCGGTGATAATAACAATACAACATCGTCATCGTCATCGTCGTCATCGTCGTCGTCGTCGTCTGCAGCTTCGTCGTCAGCGGCGACGGCGGCGGCGGCTGCGGCCGCTGCCACAGTGACGAATCCGTTCTTTATTGGCAACGGTTATTGTGGAGCGACACAATCGCAGCATTTTTATCATCAATATGCGAATCCGTATTTGACGGCGACCAACTCGCGGGGATCACACGGATTGGCTTCCAATGGCGGAAATCTTAATGTAAATGGATCGGCGTCGACTAATTCTTATCGAAATCCGACTCACGATTCGTTACAGGCGTTTTTTAATACCGGTGAGTCAAGAATTATCACGTCTTATTCCTCAGCGCCCGACATTTCAAGGGTTAACGCGTCTTACTCCTCAGCGCCCGACATTTCAAGGGTTAACGCGTCTTATTCCTCAGCGCCCGACATTTCAAGGGTTAACGCGTCTTTTTCCTCAGCGCCCGACATTTCAAGGGTTAACGCGTCTTACTCCTCAGCGCCCGACATTTCAAGGGTTAACGCGTCTTATTCCTCAGCGCCCGACATTTCAAGGGTTAACGCGTCTTTTTCCTCAGCGCCCGACATTTCACGGGTTAACGCGTCTTTTTCCTCAGCGCCCGACATTTCAAGGGTTAACGCGTCTTTTTCCTCAGCGCCCGACATTTCACGGGTTAACGCGTCTTTTTCCTCAGCGCCCGACATTCCAAGGGTTAGCGCGTCTTAGTCCTCAGCGCCCGACATTACAAGGGTTAACGCGTCTTATTCCTCAGCGCCCGACATTTCAAGGGTTAACGCGTCTTAGTCCTCAGCGCCCGACATTTCAAGGGTTAACGCGTCTTAGTCCTCAGCGCCCGACATTACAAGGGTTAACGCGTCTTATTCCTCAGCGCCCGACATTTCAAGGGTTAACGCGTCTTATTCCTCAGCGCCCGACATTTCAAGGGTTAACGCGTCTTTTTCCTCAGCGCCCGACATTTCAAGGGTTAACGCGTCTTTTTTCTCAGCGCCCGACATTTCAAGGGTTAACGCGTCTTTTTCCTCAGCGCCCGACATTTCAAGGGTTAACGCGTCTTTTTCCTCAGCGCCCGACATTTCAAGGGTTAACGCGTCTTATTCCTCAGCGCCCGACATTTCAAGGGTTAACGCGTCTTATTCTTCAGCGCCCGAAATTTCAAGGGTTAACGCGTCTTATTCCTCAGCGCCCGACATTTCAAGGGTTAACGCGTCTTATTCGTCAGCGCCCGACATTTCAAGGGTTAACGCGTTGAATTAAGAAGAGACGATTCTAGAATTTCCTGAAAGCAGCGCAGCGCGTATAAAATTTTTATGATGCGACGGGGAAAAGCCAAAGTTTCGGGAATTTTTCGGAAGATTTTTTATATTTATTTCAATAATAATAATAATAATAATAATAATATAAATATATAAAATGTATATAAATTTAATTATTTTTTTATTTTTATTTTTATTATTGTGTAAAATAATAATTGTTTGGGAAGACGAGGGGGGCAAACATTATGCAAATTTGGTAAAGGGCGGACAAAAAATTGCGTCAAGAAAAAAAAAATTAAACACGATTCGTGAGTTTTTTAATGCCGTTATAAAATTTTCTCTCTCTCTCTCTCTCTCTCTCTTTATTTTCTCTGCTTCTCTGTGTCTCTAACAGAAGAAGCATCAAATATTAAACCAAAAAAAAAAAAATTGACGGTTCGATTGTCCTCCGATGGCTAATTTATACGATCTGTCGTTATTGGATCGTCTCAACCTGACCATAACGCTAACCGGTAAAATCAGCTGCGATTTATCGATTTTTTTTCGTCGGCGTAAAATTGATTTCTAGAAATTCTGCAATTTTTCAGGTCTTCAATATCAGCTTTATCAAAAGTCGCAGTTGATCAATGGTTCGGATCAATTCGCACGTGCTGGCAACGGTGTTATCAATGCCGGCATACCGGGAAGTTCGCTAGTTGGTGAGTGTGATGTGCCAGTGAAAAATGAGCGAAAATCCGATAAAATCAACTGTCAGGTGCTCTGTGTGGAAGTGGTGGTGGCGGTGGTGGCGGCGGTGGAGCATCGAACATCGGTGGCAACAATCCAGCCGAAAGACGAAAGCAGCGTCGGATTCGGACGACGTTCACGTCGGGACAATTAAAGGAGCTCGAGCGAGCCTTCTGCGAGACGCACTATCCGGATATTTATACGCGCGAGGATATCGCGATGCGAATCGATTTGACCGAAGCTCGCGTTCAAGTCTGGTTTCAGAATCGACGCGCCAAGTATCGGAAACAGGAGAAGATGCGTCGCAACAAAGCCGACGATGATGTTGACGACGACGGCGATGATGACGACGCTTTAATTTCAGCCAATGATGGAATCGTCGCAAACCTTTGCGATCATAAAATCAATGACATTCTTAAATCAAATTTGTAACTTTTTCAATAAAAATAATTTTCCTCAAATTTTCGATTTGAGCTCAGCTCGAGCTTTCATTTATCCAATCAGCACCGCCGCCACCTCTCCGATCAATCGATTCACAATTTCTGGCTCGTCTTGTTGCGAGGAGCCGCGAATCAAATGAACTTGACATGAGCGACAATGCTGAACGAGACGGGTCGGTGGATTTAAGTTGCGAATTTTTCGCGTACAATACGATGCTCCACAATTACGTTTTGACCTGATTTTAACAAAAAATGGAATTTTTTCGATTTTTGATGAAAATTTGACTTTTTTATTTTTTTGGTTCAAATGAAAGCTGAAATTCTGGAGAATATTTTAAGACTAAAAATAATCAAAAATCTCAAATATGAAAAGTGAAAAAATGGCTTTGAAAGTTGCAATTTTTCGCGTCCAATACGATGCTCCACAATTACGTTTTGACCTGATTTTAACAAAAAATGGAATTTTTTCGATTTTTGATGAAAATTTGACTTTTTTATTTTTTTGGTTCAAATGAAAGCTGAAATTCCGGAGAATATTTTAACACTAAAAATAATCTGAAATCTCGAATATGAAAAGTGAAAAAATGGCTTTGAAAATTCAAATTTTTCCGCGCCCAAAATGACGTCACTTTTTGATCAGGTCAAATTTTTTAAAAAAATGACGTCATTTTCAGAACTTTCAAAGCCATTTTTTCACTTTTCATATTTGAAATTTCAGATTATTTTTAGTGTTAAAATATTCTCCAGAATTTCAGCTTTCATTTGAACCAAAAAAATGAAAAACTGAAATTTTCATCAAAAATCAAAAAAAATTCCATCTTCTGTTAAAATCAGGTCAAACCGTAATTGTGGAACATCGTATCGAGCGTGGGAGAAATGGAATTTTTTCAATTTTTGATGAAAATTTCAGTTTTTTATTTTTTTGGTTCAAATGAAAGCTGAAATTCTGGAGAATATTTTAACACTAAAAATATTCTGAAATCTCGAATATGAAAAGTGAAAAAATGGCTTTGAAAATTCAAATTTATCGGCGTCCAAAATGACGTCACTTTTTGATCAGGTCAAATTTAAAAAAAAAATGACGTCATTTTCAGAACTTTCAAAGCCATTTTTTCACTTTTCATATTCGAGATTTTTGATTATTTTTAGTGTTAAAATATTCTCCAGAATTTCAGCTTTCATTTGAACCAAAAAAATAAAAAAGTCAAATTTTCATCAAAAATCGAAAAATTCTTGAAATTAGCACGAAAAAAAGGCTCAAAAAAAGTTGGCTTCCCATGCCGGGAATCGAACCCGGGCCGCGTGGGTGAAAACCACGAATCCTAACCACTAGACCACATGGGACACATTTGAATTCGGTGGCTGTTTCAAATATATAAATTCAATTTTTTATTTCCATTTTTTCTTTTTTTTTCCGTTTTTAATTAAATGGTGTTTAATTTGTTTTTTTTTCTCGCCATCGTAAAAACAGCAAACAACAACAACAACTTTGACTTTTTTTTTTTTGTTCTCAAAATCGTCGCCAACAAGAAACACATTTATTTCAAGAAGACGAAACACGAAACGAATTGTCGATAGTGAAGGTGGCGGGGGAGGGGAGGGGCGGCAAAAAAAGGAGAAGAAGCCTTCGAAAAAAAGAGAGGACTATCGAGACGGGGGGGGGGGGAACGGGGAATTGAGGGTGGGGGAGGGGGAGGGGGAGAAATAAATTTCAATAAATATTTTTTATGATGTTTTTTTTCCACCGAATGGTTCACGAGAGTGAGAGAGAGAGAAAGAGAGAGAGAGAGAGAGAGAGAGAAAAAGGGGGAATTCGAACAAAAAAAAATTTTCAGACTAAAAATTTATTGATTTTTAATATTCTTCATCGTCCGCACTTCTTTTGCCAAATCTCATCCACTTTGCGTTTGGTGATCTTTTGCCAAATCTGTAAAACAAAATTTTTTTTCCCTCTTTTTCCCCGCTCGCTTCGAGACCTCATCCATTTGGCGTTTGGCGAACGTTTGCCGAATCGCATCCATTTCGCGTTTGGCGAGCGTTTATCGATTGTCGCCGGATCGTCTACAAGGAAGCCGCCGTCGTCGATGATCGACGAGTCGTATAATTGACTGGAGGCGATCGCAATCATGGCGGCTAACAAAACGGCGATCACGTATCGATGCATTTTTTTTCTTTTGACGTCTTTTGTGTCTCTTTGCGATGGATTCACCTTCAACAAAAAAAAATTTGGTTTTTCTCTTCTTTTTCTTTTGTTAAGAGACGCAGACACACAGCTACTGTAGTGGGATTAAAATGCGCTCCGTTGTGCCGTTTTGTGTTGCATACGCGCTCTATTGAAATTTGTTTGCTTTTTAATTTTATTTAAAATTCCAAGTCTTTATTAGAATCAATTTTCTCGAAAAATGCAGTCAACTTTTCTTTTCTTTTTTTTTTTGAAAATTTGGTGAGGTGCAAAAGCGCTCTATTGATAACTTTGGAAAATATTTGAAAAAAGGTGGTTTCGTAGCTGCTGAGAACAAAAAAAAAATTGAAATTTCAAAAAAAAGCGACGACAACGAAGACGACGATGAATACAAAAAAAAAATTCAGAATATATTTTCTTTTTGAGGAAAACGTTTTTTATTTTTTTTTAATGGAAATGGGGGGGGGAGGAGGGAATGGAGGTAGGTGGGCGTGGCTTCGCCTAGTCTAAAAATTGTCTGATTTGGAAATGAAACGAAACAAAAAAAAAGTAGAAAAAACAATTGAATCACCACAACATTTGTTCAGAAAAAAATACAACGACGAGAGAGGATCTCATTTTTCCGGCCGGGAAATTTCCTGCTTTTCCCTTTTTCTCTTCGCGCCACGCCTTCACACATTCACGAATTTTGTCACCGGAAATTAAATGAATCGAGCCCCGACCGAGAGAGAGACAGAGAGACAGAGAGAGAGAGAGAGAGGGAATGAGAAAAATGTTTTTTTTTCAGCTAAATTCACCTTTTTTACGCAACAATTGTGGGGTTATTCTACGTGAACCACGTGAAAATTTTTCGGGCTGTTGTGAGCCTCACGAAAATTTTTACGTCTAATTTCACGTTTTTTCCTTTTTTACGTGAACCACGTGAAACTTTTTCGGGCTGTTGTGAGCCTCACGAAAATTTTGACGTCTAATTTCACGTTTCTTCCTTTTTTACGTGAACCACGTGAAACTTTTTCGGGCTGTTGTGAGCGTCACGAAAATTTTGACGTTTAATTTCACGTTTTTTCCTTTTTTACGTGAACTACGTGAAATTTTTTCGGGCTGTTGTGAGCGTCACGAAAAATTTGACGTCTGGTTTCACGTTTTTTCCTTTTTTACGTGAACCACGTGAAACTTTTTCGGGCTGTTGTGAGCGTCACGAAAATTTTGACGTTTAATTTCACGTTTTTTCCTTTTTTACGTGAACTACGTGAAATTTTTTCGGGCTGTTGTGAGCGTCACGAAAATTTTGACGTCTAATTTCACGTTTTTTCCTTTTTTACGTGAACCACGTGAAACTTTTTCGGGCTGTTGTGAGCCTCACGAAAATTTTGACGTCTAATTTCACGTTTCTTCCTTTTTTACGTGAACCACGTGAAACTTTTTCGGGCTGTTGTGAGCGTCACGAAAATTTTGACGTCTAATTTCACGTTTCTTCCTTTTTTACGTGAACTACGTGAAAATTTTGAACGGAACGCAACCAGAAAAACGTCGGGTTTTTTAAAAAACAATGAGAAAATGAAGAGGACAAAAGAAAAGAAAAATAGTGGGGAAACCTTTTATCCAAATTGAATTATTTTTTCCTCCTTTTCACACATTGAATTTTACGACAAAAAATCGATTTTTCTACCGTAATTTTTTTTTTTGGGGGAAGAAAAGAAAAGAAAAGCAACAAAAAAAAGGAAAAAAGTCACAAATTCTCTCTCTCTCTCTCTCTCTCTCTCTCTCTTTTCTCTCTGGAGAGCACTTCGAAAATATATTAAGAAATGAGACAATGCTCATTGTGTGTTTGTGTGTGTGCTCATTTCAGCTCATTGCGCCGAGAAAAATGACGTGTCGACGCCTTTTGGCTCCGGCGCCTTTTTTGCACACGTTTTTTTCTGTGCTAATAGGCGCTTCAACCAATTTTGTACACAAACACATCACAAACACATTGGATACACATGCGAATTTGAAATTCGAGCATGAAATTGGAGACGATTTTTTTTTGTAGAAGCCGGTCAGAAAGAGAGAGAGAGAGAGAGAGAGAGAGAGAGAGAGAGAGAGAAAGTAAAAAATTCATTTTTTTCAAGAAAAATGAGAAAAAAAGGATGGAAAAAATAGATTGGTGGGATTTTTGGTTTCTAATTATTAAAAGCGTGAGAAATCGTTTAATTTTCCTCCCATTCTTGACATTTTTAATCAAAAAAAAAAGAGAAGAAAAAAGAAATCCATCATTTGAAAAAATAAAAATCTGGCTTCCCATGCCGGGAATCGAACCCGGGCCGCGTGGGTGAAAACCACGAATCCTAACCACTAGACCACATGGGACACATTTGAGTTGAGCGGCTGTTACAAATATATAAATTCAATTTGGTTGAGGTGTCAAACTTTAAGTGAACTTTGGTGAACGATGAAAAAAAATGACAAGAGGTGTCAATTTCAGTGTTTCGTTTCCCCTTCACCTTCGTGCTGAATAATTCATTGCAAGTTGTGAATATTTGAATTTGAAAAAAAAACTGCGAATTTCCATATTTTCAAATTTTTGTTAGAAGAGAGAGAGAGAGAGAGAGAGCGCGCCAACAATTTTCGACGGTGATTGAAAAATTGTTTTTCGTAACGACAAAACGGAATTACGACTACAACTTAAACCTCAAAATCAATTAACACAAATTTTGTATCAAAGATAAGAAAAAGAAGAAGAAGAAGACAAATTCTGAAAAAGGCATTATGATTCGTGGTCCGCAAACCAATTTTTTTTTGTTAATTTTTTTTTTTGAAAAGCTAAAAAATAATAAAAGACGGGGGGCGTGGCTAAATGTTGGCTCGTCAACGAGCTGCTCCTCCGCCCGCCCCCATTCTTTCTTTTTCTCATTCGTCTTCCATTTCCATTTCGACAAAAAACAACACAGCGAATGAAATGACGTTGGTGCGCGGCGCGTCGCGTCGCGGTTTGATAACATTTTTGATCTACTACGATTAAAGATCGACTCGACTTGTCTTCTTCTTTTTTTTTGAGGAGGAGGAGGAAAAAAAATGCGGGCAAAAAATAAAAACAGTGAATAATTCATCGAAATCGTGATTTGAATTTTCGTCCAAAGTCGGAGACATTTTTTATTCCATTCAGCGTGGCGTTTTTTCCTAGAAACTCACCTTTTTCTCTGTGTGTGTGTGTGTGTGTCTCTCTCTCTCTCTCTTCGCAATCTTCTTCTAAATCAGGCTAATCATTATAAGTGGCTTTTCTTTTTGGAACAAAAATTTTTACAAGTTTTCCCTCCAACACACAAAAAATTTAACTGGAAAATGAGACAACAAAATACGGGGAACTATATAACGTGATCTACGTGAACTTTACAGCCAAATGGTTATCTACGTGAGTTACGTGTAATGTCATTTGCAAAGGAGAGAGGGCGAGAGTAGATAACAACAATCCGTCATTGCGGATTTTCGTCACTCTGCCTGAAAGGCGTCAACTACTGTCGGTTTGTAGTACGGTAGTTGACATGTCGGAAGCTTTACAGCATCATGATTCTGTTAATCTCAGCGACCGTCTGCCTGACGAAATTCTGAAAAAAAAAAAAGCGGAAAAGCCAAATTTTTTTGTTGTGTCCGTCATCAACGTATTCTGAATTCTGAAGACTTCAAAAAAGGAAAAGAGAGGGGGGGAGCGGAAGAGGAAGAAAACAAAAGCAAAAAAAAAAAATTTTTTTTTTTTTTTAGAAATTTCTGTTTGAAGCTCAGACGACGTCAACGTGTCAAGTGCTTCTTCTAATTGCTCGCTCGAGAAATCAGGAAATTCTCAAGTGCTTTTTCTCGATTTAAAATTCTCTGTGCGGTTTTTCTCTTTCCTTTTTTTTTTCGTTGGTGTTGGTAGAAGAAGAAGAAGCCTGAAATGAAATTGACGCTCACTTCATCAGACAATTGACGTCAGGATGATGACATGACGTCGTCTTCTCGCTCGCCTTCATTCTTTGAAGTGCTGCATATCCTCATGAACCACTGTTGTCGACTTCTTCTCGGGGCAGCTGCTGATTGGATATCAACGCGCGGCGAGGAGTCGAGCGGAAGAACGAGCTGGCGGCGGATCAATCTTGAGCTTCTTCTGTTTTTTTTTTTTTTTTTGGTTCCAATAAATTAAGAATCCTCAAGTTTCGGCTATTTAAATCCATTTCAACGAAATTTATAACCTTTCATGTGCAATTCATCATCGGTTCTTCCCCTCCCCACTTGTCCACACACGCAATTTTCCAAAATTTATTACCGACAATATTTCAACAATGAAAGAGAAAGAGAGAGAGAAAGAGAGAGGGAAGAAGCTGAAACCACAATGAGCTTTCTTCGTTAATTCTTCTCTCTCTCTCTCTCTTTGCAATGTTTTGATTTAAGCTTAGCGATGAGCCTAGAACGAGGAAGAACATCTTTTTTGTGCTCCTCCTCCTCTTCTCCTTCTTCTTCTAACATTGGTAGAAAAAAAGAGGGAGGGAGGGGGGGAGAGGAGCAACAAAAAATGAGAGCACATTGTATTATCTAGGGAGGGGGGGGGGGGGGAAGGAGGGCTACAATTAGCAAGAAGAGTATGTATATACATACATATAAATACATGACCACTGAGGAGCCCTAAATGAGCTTTTCAATGGGCTCCGTTTTCAGCTTCATCTTCAGCTTCTTCTTTCTTTTTTTCGCTGAATTCCTTTAACCTTTTGGGAAAAAAAAAGAAAGACGACATTCAAAAACAACAACAACAACACAACAAAAGTGTGAAGAGGAGATTCAAAGGGCATAAAATTAGTGTTGGGAAAAATTAGAAATTTACGTGAACCACGTGAAAATGCTAATCGAAAAATGAAGAAAGAAGAGGGAATAAATCTAATTTGATTCTTCTTGTTCTTTTTCTTTTTTACCTAATTCGGCATAAAAATCAAATTTAGCCAAGCAGTGTGTTTGTGTGTCCCATTTCTTTTGCTTTCGTTCCAACCCGCCAAACAAAATATTGGGGTCTCGCCGCGAAAAAAAATTTTCTTTTTTTTTGGTGCAACCGGGGAGGAGGGAGGAGGGGGGCAAGGCAACACCAATCGCCAAGGTGAATTCAAATTTTTTTGTTTTCTGCGACGACGACGACGACGACGACGATGATAACAACACATGACGGGGGGGGGGGGGGCATCGGCAAAATTTCCAACACTGCAAAAAAAAGTACCGAATTATTCTTCTTTGGACCCCAACGACGGACACCAACGACAATCATCGAGTATTCCACGTGACAAACAAAACAGCGCGCCCCAACCCATTTCATTCTTTTTTCCAATCCTCCTTCCCTGTCCCTGTCCCCTTCCATTTCTTCCTATTTTCATCACCATTCTTTTCTCTCTCACAAAAAGTGCTAATTATTTTTCCCCCACCCCCCCCCCCCCTTTCTCCTCCCCTCCGTCCGCCCCGTTTTAAAGCATCGTGTCAGAGAGTTGGTTGAGTTTTGCATGTTTTTTTCGAGAAGTGAAGAAGCAAAAGCGTTTCGCTTCAATTCAATAACAACACATCCCCCCCCCCCCCTTCATTCTTCTCTCCTTCCTTTCTCGCAATTCTTCACACGATGATGTTGAGTCCAGACACGGTTCGGTTGTGCAGGAGATCAACAATAAAAAATTAAGCTTAAGAGAGAGAGAGAGAGAGAGAGAGAGAGAGAGAAGAGCTCCTCTTTTCCCCAAATTTTTAAAAAATGGTGGGGAACAAAAATGAAAGAGAGAGAGAGAGAGGGCGAAAAGAAGAAGAGGGTGGAAAAAAATTCGCATCATTTAAGATGGTCAATTGGTTGGAAAAAAGAAGAAGAAAAAAGGAGAGGGGGGGGGGGAGGATAGAAGGGGAATAATTATCCTGTAAAGAATTGAAAATGGAATAAGAAAGGGGAAAACACGCAAATAATTTTCCCCTTTCCCCATCCGATCCCTCTTTTTTTTTCTTCTTCTTCTTCTTCTTCTCGATTCGGTGATGAAAAAACCAACAAAATTTTTAATCTAAAATGCATGAAAATTGAAAAGGAAACGGAATAAATTGATGGGATGGGAGGACGGTCGGACGGGACGGGAAGAGGAAGAGCAGAGAAGCGGATATGGCGGTGGTAGTGGTGGTGGTGGTGGAAGACGTGAAGAGCCAAAGAAGAAAAAAATCAATAATCTTATTATTTCGGATTTTCATCATTTGTTGTTTGGATTTGTGTCGAAATATGGATTTTTGGCGAGAGTCCAAATTTGTTTCAGATTTTTGCTTTTCTGAAAGAAAAATCACTGAAAACCCCGCCCAAGAGAATGCGGATTCTCTCTCTCTCTCTCTCTCTCTCTCTCTCTCTTCACCGAACTTACACTTCACTTTTCACTGATCCAGCTTTTTTGTATTTTTTCAATGTCGGCTGCAAAACAATACTATTTTCTCTTGAAAAAAACCGTGTTTTTTGTTTTCCTTCACCACATTTTGATATCCAAACTTTGTCAGAAACCATTGTAGTACAGCGAAAAGGCATGAGAACAACAAGCGGATAAACTAAAAAAAGTGAAGAAAGTGCGCTCTAGCAGAACACGCAAAATTCACTCACTCCATACTGTTTCGAGCTTCGTTTTGCTCGATAAATATTTTTTCGAATCTCATCGAACTCTCGATTCAATTCCATTTGGACACTGTCGATTTCATCCAATTTTTCGCGAATTTTTTCGCCAAACTAAAATCTCTCGTTTTTCGTTTCTCTGCCAGACTCACCCTTTGATTATTTGAATGGATGTTGTCCACTCTTGTGTTAATGTTCACCACTCGTAGTGTTAATTTTTGAATTCGCACACTTATTGTATCATTGAAAAACTGAAGAGCAAAAAATGAGGGGGCAAAAAATCGATGAGCTCTCAAATTTTAATTTGAAAACAAAAAAGCGACGACAAAAATCGCCTATACCGAAACAAAATTCGCCAGATTTTTAAGCTCATCGTTTAGCAACGTTCGCATCTCTTGGCACTGCGCCAATAGTTTCTCAATTTTCTTCTGCTCAATGTTGGCTGAAAACTTTAATTTTGAACTTGACTTTGGTTTTTGTTTCGTTGCACAACTCATTTTCTCTATCAATTTTATTTTAAGAAAAATGTTAAGAAATGAACAATTAACACGAAAACAGTGGACGAGAACCATTTCACGTTGGAAAAATATCACTAATCTTTATAAATTAACGGGTGATTTTTGGCTCTTTTTCAAATTTTCTCAGTTTTTCCTCCTTCGGCTGTCAACGCTGGCGGTGGCGGCAACAGATTGGCTCGTTTTAGTAGGCTGACAATGTCAATGGGGCGATTGTCAGAAAAATTGGTCAATTGAATCAACTCTTCGCTGGGTTTTGGAATCTGCAACAAAAGAAGACGGTTGAGAGATTAGTTTTCTTGTTCAACAAATACAACACAAATATTCGCCACCTTCTGCACTTGTTTTGACTCTGCCGCATTTAAGAAATGGGCGGAATTTTTAACATCGCACGCACCTTTTTTTTACAATTTAAAAGACATACAAATAAACCCAAATTCAATTTTTTCAAAATGAATTTCTATCAAGTGACGCTCACACTTTTTTTTTTTTTTTAGAAATTTTCTCAAATTAAATAAAACAGAACAGTTTTTGAAGGGGCGTGGCTTTTTTACTTTTTTCTCCAAATATGTCCACAATGCCAATGTTTGGAGATAATATGGATGATCTAAACCGAAGCAGACTTCGAAGATATTCATAGCATCAAAAGCGTACGACATTGCCTGAAAAAAAAATCAGTTTCATTTTTTAATGGTTCAAAAACTGATTTTTTGCCGTACCTCGTCTCGTTTATCAGTTTCAATAAGTATTTTAACAATGTGAAGTAATTGAAAACCAACATGTCGGTCAGCTTTTGGAAAGCACATTTTATAGTTGTTATAGATTTGCGTGTGCATTTCAGAAACTTTCTCCAGGGTCAAACTACCGGTGACGTGAAAAAGAGCAGTTCGAAGGCGAGCCACATAAACGTTGGATGAGTGAAGAATTGCTTCCGATTTTTGAAGAAGATCGCTGAGCTGAAAATTTTTCAATCATTTCAAGCTTCGCCCAACGTGCAAAATAGATTGGGATTGTGGGTGTGTGGTGCGTTAATCAAAAAAAGAATTGCATCGACCGGGAATCGAACCCGGGCCGCCCGCGTGGCAGGCGAGCATTCTACCACTGAACCACCGATGCTTGAGGACAAGACTAGTGAAGCGAAATAAATACCAATTGCTACGCATTTTTTTGTGTCAACATCTATTGAGGATAAAAAGGGAAAGATTGCGATTTTGAAGGCAATGGGAATTTTTGGAAAAACAACTAACAGATTCAATGACTTTTTTTATGAAATCTTTATGAACAAACCTTATCTGGAAGAGCTTCCTAAAAATATTAAATTTCAAATTTTGAAATTTATTTATATTTTTTTATTTAATTTGATTCTTAAACCGACATTTAACGGTTTCAACATTCCTTTTCTAAAAACCCACAATTTCAGCCGGGCACTGTGGATCGAACGAAGGTGGCAGAGTTTTCATAAATTCTTGAGCTTCTTTCACATAATTTTCATCGTTCATCGTTCGACACTTTGGACACTCGATATTCATAGGTTCTTCACACTCAGAAGTGATCTAGAAACAAGCTGCGAGTAATTTTTTGAAGCTCAAAGAAAAAATGATTACAATTGGCTCATCACATGCCGAATTGGAGCATTTGATAGAAGTGAGCACATCGTCTCCTGGATCCGAACATCTTGAACATTCACAGTCGAAATACCAGCGAACCTGATGTGGAAAAATATTTTTCAACCAATTTTTGTTGTTATTGAAATTCTACCTTTAAATCCCTTCGACGCACATATTTACTACGTCCAACATCGATGTAGGAGATGAAGGCTTTGGATACATCGCTGGCATCAATGTCAGGAACCAGCGGGCGGATGCAAGCTCTGAAAAAAAAAACTGCTACGAGGATCTCCGAATTTAGCTCTCTTCAAACACAAAATTTTAGTAGCGAAGCCCTTTTCATTTGAATTTAGTTTTTTAGTCGATGAAGGAATTTGAACACACCTATAACCATCAAAAACCATTGAACAGGTTGGTCGACACGAATGATTATATTTTGATACACCCAAATCCAAAGCCATTCCAACTTCATTTCCAGCATTTGTATGAATACTGTGCGAATTGATTGATGCTTTACAGAAAATGTCGAAAAATTCTTCTTTTTCTGGCATTTCGTTTTTACGAAAATTACTGATTTTTCCAAAAATCTTTTCAAAATGCTCCATTTTCAAGGCGTCTTCTCTGCAATCATTTTTTTTGTGAAAAAAAAGGCTTTTTCAACTTACCGAATTTCTTTTTTATGATCCACCAAACTCGAAAACGACCGCTCTGCTTCCCATTCACCTTTGTCTCCATAGTTTTTAATTAACTCGATTCGATCGATAATTTTTGAAAGGAAAAGAACTTCAGTGAGTGGAAGATTCGGGAATGACTGAAATTTTATTTAAATTTTAGCGCAGAACAAATCTGAACTGTCAATTTTTCTATTCAAAAATCAACAAACAAACAAACCGCTTTTAGTCGTCGACACTCCGGCTTGTGAACTACCCAGGCGGCTGTTTGACATTCTTTACTACAATATTTGGTAAAATTACAGCCAGAACATTTCAGCAAATTCGTGCCGGGTTCAGGACCGCGAAGGCATTGAGCACAAAATAAATCGACTTTTGGATTGAGCACTTGCGTTGCAAATGGATTATCGAAAACCTGTAATTAAAATATAAAACGAATACAAATTTTAGAACTCTGAAAAATAAAATAATTTGGGAGAAGGTTAAAAATGGGAACGATTAAATTTTTGACGGAAAAAGTCATGAGCGTGTCGAGACTTCAACGTTGTTAACTATTGTGCGCCTTTAATACTATTTTTTAATAAAACGAAAATTTAAAATAAAATCGTTTTTAAATTAAAAAAAAAATAAATAAAATTTGACAAACCTTTATTCTGGAGTGAATCGACGAAATTTCGTCTCGTTTCTCTGTCGGCTCCCCTTCTGTCTGTTCTTTTTTTGGCGTCATTTTTTCCAGGCGTGATTTCTTTTTTTTGATAGAAAAATCAATGAATAATTCAGATTTTTTAGGATCCTGAAGATCGATACGTTTTATCCGTTGTAATCACCGCAAATATTACACAGGCGCAATATACACACAAATCTCTCTTTCTCTCAAGTAAAATACGACGAGACGCAGAGAAGTCAAAGTGTGCTCGACGAGCATCTCGAGCTTTCCACAATGATTCAATCGATTTAAAGAAAATCCTGATGTTATTCAATTTTTCCTTTTTCCCGATCGGTGTTGCCGACGTTTTCAGTTTGTTCAACTGCTGAAATCTCCCATAACATTTCCAGCTTCATCAAAATTAAGACGGAGACACATTTTCTTGGGATCCTCCTCCACTTTTCTTTTCTTTTTTCCCCTTTCTATCGTTCAACTTTTTCAAGTGTTGACAAAAACCGGATTTTGAGCAAACAATCTGGGTCAGAAGAGCTTGTCTTTTATTGAATCTGATGGCAACAAAAAAATTCGTTTAAAAAAAAAATATTAAGAAAATCAAAATTATTTTGGACAAAAAATGTGTGGCACTTTCGCCTTCTTTAAAGGCACATAAATTTGAAAGAAAAGTCGTTTGAAAACAATGTGTTTTTTTTTTCTTTGAAATTCGACCGTAATTATTGATTAAAAACCGGTTGGAAGTGAATGACGTCGTGACCAGTTTTTGAAAATCGATTTTAAAACATGTAACCAGCGTTGTGTTTCGCCATTTGTTCCAGCATTTCAGTTCCAGCACGATCGATTTGAGCAAACCAGAGTCGTGGACAGCTGAAATTTGAAGGAAACAAAATCTTTTTCAGCTTTTGAAAATAATGAAGAGCAACTTACACAACTCTTCCTTGAGCATCAAACAGTTGATGCCAATTCCATGGTCCGTCAACCGGAAAAACCGGATCGACGTTGGCGACACGATTGCACAACTTCACATACGATTGCCAACAATAATTGCAGCCGCCGCCACCTCTCGATTGCTGCTCTTTTACTGGCTTCGCCGATGATGATGACGACGATGCACTTCCAACGCCCGACGATGATGTTTGACTTGGTATCGTCGTCGTCGTCGATGGCATCCATGAAAAATCGACAAAATCGGGCTGTTGTTTGATGTTGGCGTACGTCAATTGAGAATTGTTGTTGGTGCTGATTGATGTCTCATTGACGATCGGATTCGACGTCTGGCGCGTCGTCTGATACAATTTCGATCGCGTCGCCGTATTCGGTATAGGATTTTGAATTGGCGTCGTTCGATGATTCAACATCGTCTGAGACGAACACATTTGACGTTGTTGAAATTGTTGATGTTGAGTCATGAAAGGATCCAAATCAACCTGAAAATTGTTCATAAAATGTTTTCTTTCATTCTTTTTTCTTTCTTACTTCAATCGATGGATCTAATAATTCATCAGCGATCTTTTTCTCCTCTTCTGACCCAATCGATAATCGTGACATCATATTTTCAGATGAGGTTGAGCTGGAAAAACCAGAACTTGGTGCGCGATTCGATGAGGAATGCGATGGTTTGAATCCATTTATTATTGGTGTTGATGATGAAGCTCCAAATGTTGTTATTGATGGCTGTTGAGGAGCTGATAACATATCAGCTGAGTAACGAGCTGATGATCGATTTGATCGAACTGCTGCCGCCATTTTTAGTATTCGTCGACTGTCTTTTTTAACAAAATTTGGCCTCTGAAACGTTTCAAAAACATTTTTTTTTCATTTAAAATTGACTTAAAAAATTTACAAATTTGCTCGTCCCTTCTTCGAAACACGAAAACGAAGACGACGAAGACGAAGACGAAGACGACGACGACGACGATGGCGACGTCTCCAATTGTCTCGAGAACAATGATGGAATTTCCGATCTTAACGGTAATAATTGCTTCGGCACCTCAATTAATCTGCCACTTTTTGTCTTTTGAATTTGTTGAATTGAGCTTTTTGGCTGCTGAAAATTAAACAATTTGAAGTTTTCGTCTCTTTTTTTTTCAATTTGCAATTTAAAAAAAAAAAAATTCATTATTTGACACATTTTTTGTTACCTTTGGTAATGAATTAGCAAAATAAAATGGATGAGAGAACATTATCGAGTAAAGAAGCGAGAAGAAAAAATTATGAATAAAATTTCACATTTTAATTGCAATTTATAGAAAAACCGTGGGAAAATCGCAAAATTCCCACGCTTCACCGTGGGAAAATTTCGGATTTTTGTTTTCGCCTTCAATGGGGCGCACTTGCATCATTGTGGTCAAAAAACTTGTTTTTTTTTCTCCTAATTTAAAAAAATGTTTTTCTTCAAATTTTTAATAATTAAAAGCTGAAATAATTATTGGAAGAAATTTTAAATTATTTTTAAAATAAAAATTTTAAAAAAAAATAAAATAAGCGAAATGAATAAATCAAGCAATTTCGAAGGAAAACTATTGGTCGACTAGTTCAAGGGCAAAAACAAAAAGATAACAAATTGTGAAAAGAAAAGATGAAATCGAAATGAAAATCGCCAGATTATCGCGCATTTCATTTTCCTCAACAATATGGTACGATATTCCGTGAGAACTTCAAATGTTTTTTCGAGAAAAAAATGACACATAATTATCTTCTTCACAGAAAATTATCGATTTTTTTTGTTGTTGGAAAATAAAACGTATAAATATAAATAAATAGATACAATAATGACGTCATGCACGAGGAAGCGTCGTACAAAATTAAATGCCATTTTCGACGACACTCCGTAATTACACATCTTCCTAGTGTTTTTTCATGTCAGCAATATTGAAAATAAAACGAAAAATTCGTTATTCTCAATTTTTCATTAAAATAATTTCTCAAGAGTAATATTTTCATCGTTATGGCGAAGTATCGTAATCGACGACCTCATATTCGACATCATCTTTTGTCATAATAAATTTAAAAATTTAAAAAAAAAATGGAAAGAATAACAAAATTCCGCAATTACGGTTTGAAAAAAAAATCGAAAAAAAAAAGAAGGAAATGAGTCATCATCATCTTTTTTTTGGCTGCCTTCTTCACAAATGGTACTCACAATCGTAAATGGTGTCAAAGTGAGAGAAAGAGAGAGAGAGAGAGAGAGAGAGAGAGAGACAACAAGAAGAGTGTAGATATCCAGAAATAGACGTCAGACAAGCAGAGACGATGGAACACCGTTCTCATCACTAAATGAATAGAATTATATGCGTCTGTATTGATATTAACATAGTAAATTTGTATCTACGTCTCTCATTCTTCACAATGTCTCTCTTTCTGTCTCTCACGTCTCTCATTCTCTCTCACTCTCTCTCTCTCTCTGTTTGTAGACTGACATAGTATCAAGGAGGGAGACGAGAAAAAGAGAAAAGGTGAAAGAGTGTGTATGACCTTTGATGACGTAGAGACTGAATTGTATTTTATTCTTCACCTCCTCCTCCTCCTCCTCCTCCCTCTCTCCCTTTATTCATATTTACATTGACAGAGACAGAGATTGATAACAGGTTTTTTGGCAAAAAAAATTATGCACCCCCCCCCCCCCCTCTTCCCGATTTTTCTATCCGTTCGATCAACTTTTAAACAATTTTCGCGTGAAAAAGAACTGCAAAGTCAACCCCGTAGAAAAGAGGGAAAAAATTGGAACGTTGCCAAGAGAACACAAGACAAATCAAATTTCCCTGCTGAAAACATTTTTTGAATTGGCGGAAAAAATGTGGACTGAAAAATTTGAGAACAAAAATGAACAATTGTTGGTAACCCAAATTTTCCGACTCTGGAGGGCAGCGAAAAATTTGGCGCAATTGAATGATTACTGTCATATTGGGTTACTGTAGAAAAATTCGAGTCTATAAAATAATGCGAGGATTACTGTATTGAATTTTTCACATTAAATGGGTTGAATCTCAATGCACAAAAAACATTTTTTTTCGGATTACTGTAATTAATATTTTGGTATATTAAAGGCACAACTTTGAAGAACGCTAAAGGAAGAGAGAGAAAAGAGACGCAAAGAAACATGATTTTTTTTCGCAATTTTTTAAATTCTCTAGTTTGTTAGTTTGCTCCTTGAGCAACATCGAGTTTAAATTAACAAAGTGCTTAACCGTTGCTGAGCAGTTATGGCAAAAAATTTTTTATTAACCGGGTTACTGTAGATTGATCTAACGGTTTGCTTACTGTAAAGAAATTTGTTGGTCTGAAACCTAAGTAGTAACCCCCCCCCCTCCCTTTTTTTTTTCCTTTCTCGATTAAAATAATTTTAGTTGTTGATCGAGTGGCCAGCAAATTTGATCCAAGCGACAGCAATTCTGTTACACTTTTCTCTGTTTCTCTCTCTCTCTCTCTCTCTCTCTCTCTCTCTCTCTCTATCAGTTTTTTCTCTATTTCTCTCTTTTACTCTCTCTCTCTCTTTCTCTCTTTCTCTCTCTCTCTCTTCCTATTTCTAACTTTGCAATTATTTTACACAAAAAATCGTTGAACTCCTGTGATCTCATTTCGTGTGGCTTGCCACGCCCACTTCTCAATTCGACCACCAGCTTCTTCTACCGGCTGCTCATTCTTCAAGACTTATTCTGCCCGCCGCTTCTTCAACAATGACATCGATTCCGATCACCACCGACGCCGCCTCGAATTGGGATTGGCCACTTCAGCACAGCGACGGTGTTGTCAAGGTAAACATTTTTCTTTTGTGTTGACCGTAAACGCCCGGAGCAACGTTGAACGCATCAGGTGTCATTTTGTCCATTGATGAGATTGGTAAAGTCTTTTCTGGTTTTCTAGGTGACAAACACGCACGACAAATTTGAAGTCGGACTCGACGCCGGATTTTTCGGACCCAACGACATTGATGTCAAGGTTGTCGGACAGGAAATCATTATTCATTTAAGACATGAAGTTTGGCTAAGCTGAAAGAGAAGAAACATTGAGTTGTTTTTTTTCAAGACTCGTCAAACTGAATATGGATCTGTCGGTCGTGAAGTTCACCGAACCTACAAACTTCCAGAGGATGTTGATCCAAGCAGTATTCGCTCACATTTAAGCGCCAGCCGAGTTTTAACCATCACCGGCAATAAGCGTTCGGCATAAATTTTCATTTTTTCATTGTTTTTTTTTTCAATAAAAAATAATCAGAAGAATTAAAAAAAAACAAAAAAAAAATCAAATATCACATTCACAAATGGGGAAACAATAATTTTGTGATAGCATGAATAATTCTTTCTAGAAAATATAATAAATACAAACTTAAAATATCCAATTTCACTTTTCAACTAAATTATTTCGAATTCAATTAGAAGAAGCTGAAAAATATTATATATGTAAATTTTAAAATTAATTATTTAATAAAAATAAGGTGCGGAAAATTCAATGAAAAACCCGCCATTCAGAGCAACAGTGAAAACGGAAGAGAGAGAGAGAGAGAGAGAGAGACAGAGAGATAGAGTGATAAATATATAAAGAGAAATAGAGAAACACAAGAAAGACCATTCAATAAAAATTTGAAAAAAAAAAAGAAAGAAAAGAAATCAAGAAAAATGAATTTTTCTTCTCATTTTAGGGGGGGCGGGGGGCGGGGCGGGTGAAGAGACTCGTGTTTCAACATGATGATGGCACCGTTTTGGGTGGCATCATATTCATCTGAAGGTATGAAGCCGCTTCTTTTGCATTTGGAGCATCGCTGTGTTTTGTGCTCAAATGAAATGATAACTCGGGTGCCAGATGAGTGATGTAGTCACATCTGCGAAAAAATTCAAATTTTTTTCAACAAAACCAACGAAATTCAAAAATTTGGGGGGGGGGGGGGAGTTTTTTTTTTTTGAAAACTGGCGGGAAATGGGCTTCTTCAATTTTCAAGTCTTTAACTCTAAAAAATGCTTACAATGTGCATTTGAGCGCATTTCCAACTTCTTTCACGCATTCTCCAAGCTCCTCTTCAATTTTTTGAATTTCCTCATTCTGTTGCTCATTTTTCAGCATACAATTGAGATTTGCTTGCAGATCGGTTAGCGTGTGATCTTTTGACACATGATGATGCGTCTCATGAAAATCCACCGTGTTTTTTGTCGAATCCGAATAGTCGCACATTCTGACAAAATTATCAATTTTTATTGATTTTTTATTCTTCCCTTTTTTTTTCAAACCTGCATTTGTACAATCGATTCCAACCATGGTGATCTAAATGTGCGACAAATTGATGTTGAGATGTGCAACGGAAGAAGCATTTTGTGCAACATTTCTAGAAAAAAAACAACTTTTTCTCTTTCAAATATTCAATTATCGTTTTTTTACGAGGCTCCGATTGACACCCAAAAACTTCATTTTCGGCTTTTGATAGTCATCTTTGGGCGTTGATCGCTTCATGATTGTCGCTAGACGTTGCGCCAATTGTTTGCGATGATCGAAGCGATGATCGATAAAGTTTTGTTCGTGCACCGTTCGATACGAGCAACTAGTGCATTGATAGAATTTGGCGCCGGGCGGAATGATTTCAGCGCGACGTGGCGTCGTCTTTTTGCGAAGCATTGACGAATTTCCGTGATCGGAGACGAAACCGATTGGCGAATGAAGTTTGAGATGCGATTGAAGAGCGGCCGCCGTGTAAGCACTGTAATAACAGACAACAATTCATTTTTTTCAACTAATTAACGCCCTCCTTTTTTTGAACTGCGCTGACTAATGATACTCAGTTAAAAAATTTTCTGCAAACTTCGCTGCGTATCAACTCAGGTTGACTATGGATACTCAGTTAAAAAATTTTCTGCAAACTTCGCTGCGTATCAACTCAGGTTGACTATGGATACTCAGTTAAAAAATTTACTTCAAACTTCGCTGCGTATCAACTCATGCTGACTATGGATACTCAGTTAAAAAATTTACTTCAAACTTCGCTGCGTATCAACTCATGTTGATTATGGATACTCAGTTAAAAACTTTGCTTCAAAATTCTCTGCGTATCAACTCATGCTGACTATGGATACTCAGTTAAAAAATTTCTCCAAACTTCGCTGCGTATCAACTCATGCTGACTATGGATACTCAGTTAAAAAATTTGCTCCAAACTTCGCTGCGTATCAACTCATGCTGACTATGGATACTCAGTTAAAAAATTTGCTCCAAACTTCGCTGCGTATCAACTCATGCTGACTATGGATACTCAGTTAAAAAATTTGCTCCAAACTTCGCAAATTTCAAAATAACAAATCCCACCTAAAGTTACATTCACAGCATGCGAATTGTCTCTTCTTTCCATTATCGAAATGCATATCACGATGCAACCGGAACAAGGTAATGTCAGATTCGGAAAACGGACAATCCGGGCAACGATGGCTTTGCTCAGCTCCTCTTTCAATTTTCAAATATTGTCGAATGATAAAATGCGATTCTTCAATTTCTTCAATCGTCTCAATTCTCTCCAAATTTTGCTGATCATCCGAATCGTTGGTTGTTGGCACCGCTGCCGCTGACGACGTTACTTGCAGCAATAAGTTTGGCGATGATGAGTGATGCGTCGTCGGTGTGGATAAACGGCTCGTCGAGCGACTCGCTGTGTTCACCATCGAAAAATAATTGCCACGATTTCGTGTCGTTCGTTCCGAAAGAAGACGTGACGGTATCGCGGCTAATACCGCACCGCCGCCGGCAGCGTTCGTCGATTGTTGTTGCTGTTGTTGCGACGACGACGAAGGTGAGGAGGAAGGCGGCGAGACGGACTGTGGAAGTGAACGGCTCGATGAGCTTTTCGGCATTTTTATCGAAAACTTCATGACCGAATCATCGCCAACAGTGGCGCCGCCGCCGCTTCGTCCAGTCGTCATTGTTGCCGTAAGTGTTGTCGTCGTCGTCGTCGTCGTCGTCGTTGAATCAACGCTGACGGTTGAGCTGGCTGGTGAGCTTGACACACCAAGTGTCGCATGATCAAACGAATAATCGGTGATCATTGGTATCGGTCGACCTTCTTTGTTTACTCTCTGGAATTTACAAAAAAAATCATTTTTTTTTAATCGATTAGCCGATTTTCTTTTTTCCTACTCGAACAAATGATTGCAGCCTTCCATTAGCCATGTGTATTACAATATGCTCATCCATTTTCATTTTATCCACCGAGCTGTACGTGCAGCTTGAGCAAACATGAACACGTGGCACTTTTTTGTGAAATCTTTAATTATATTTAAAGTCATTTTTGTTTTCAAAAAAGGCGAAGCGAAAAGCACCTGTAGTGTCGCCAGAGGCATCCGATTGTCGATGTGACGTATTGGCATTGATTACAGCAATAAATTCGATGTTTTCCGTATCCTTTGCGACATCCAATTTCGGTTCCATGATTGATCAATTTTTTCACTTTTGTCATTTCCTAAAAATCGCCTTTTTTTTTTAAAATCAAGCAAGGGGCTTTTGGTTAATTTAAAAAAAAAGCGATTACTTGTAGCCCATTCGTTGTCACGTGTTGTTTTAGGTGATCTCTCAATGAAACTGGCCGCTGTGCCGAATAGCTGCACTGAATGCATCGCCACTCGTTCGTTTTGTTGTGTCGCGTTTTGTGTGTTCGAATGTCGCCGCGATATTTCGATGTGTACGGGCATTCGATGCATTCAAACATTTTTTGACCATCCTGAAATTATCGATGTCAGCAGCCGAATTGAAAAATTATCGATAGAGCGCGATTGCGCCGCAACAAAAATTCTTACCACTACAATTCGAATAAAATTATCCGTTAATTTTCGATCGGAAATATTTTTGCGGCACCATTTCATCACCAATCCATTTTCGACTTTTGGCGTTGCATTTTCTTCAACTTTCATCTCAATCGAAAATTCAGCCTGAATTTGTTTTTTTTTTTTCGGTTGGAATTTTTGTTGTCCAAAATACTTTTTCCTCATCTTCTTCATCCTCTTCACTGCAACCGCCAGTTTCCAGCGGTTCATCGACGTTTCCATTCGTTGTTGCCGCTGCTTCTGCTGTCATCGATTGGGCTTCTTCGTGCAGTCGATCGTGTTGTGTCATCACTTCTTGATTACGGCACGAGAAATTACAGATTTTACATTTGAACTCGTGCTCAACAAAATGTTTGGCTCGATGACGATCGACGCGGCTCGCGCTTACTGCTTTGTATGGGCACAGATCACAATGATACGTTTCTTCTTTGGAATTATTTCTAAAATTTTGCCCATTTTTTTTCAAATAAAAATTAACCTTCTCGAAAATTTTTAGAGGCGACAATTTTATTGATTTTTCACTTTAAAACCCTTTAAATTGTTAGGAAAGATTATTGATTTTGTCGAAATAAAATGGCTCAATTTTTCGGGATTCCAATTAAAAAAAAAAAAAAAAAACTAACGAATAATTCGAGTCAAACGATTCATCCAGTTCCTCTTTCTTGATTTCTTTTGTCGTTTCATTCATCGCCGCCTCTTTCCGTTGCTGCTGCTGCTGCTGCTGCTGCTGCTGCTGATGCTGATGCTTTTTGCCGTTCAAGTGCCATCCGATGAAGAACGACTCGCCGAGCATTTCTTTCAGATAAAACGTTCGCTCGTGTCGTCGTCGATGAAGCGCTGATGAGAATTGATGCTTGATGAGGCGATGAACGCGTAGATCCGAAAATGATTTGGCTCGATGACCGCATTTTAGGCAAATGTGCATTTGATTTTTGATGACTCCGCCGCTTTTCTTTTTTCTTAGCTGAAAAATTCGACGACTTGCGTTTGTCGACAGAAATTTCAGCATTATTGATTTTTTTTTTTTACCATTTTTACGTTGTGTGCTCGAATTTTGTGCAATAAAAAGGCGGATTTACAAAATGTGACAAACTCGCAGCTACCAACATTGCATCTCATTTCTCCTTCATTTTCAGTCCGACGATGCGATTTTATTTGAGCCTGAAATTTTTGGTTTTCAGCCCAGGCTTCAAGATTTGAAAAAAGCGCTCAAATTTCAATTGAAAATCTAAAAAAAAAAATTTCTCTCTCTCTCTCTCTCTCTCTAATAAAATAAATTGTTTTCAATTCTTCTTTTTTCCACGAAGAACCCACCAATTTTCGCAGCCACTCTTTTCGCCTTTTCAATTTTGGCGATGACGATGCGACTTTATCGTTTTCGTGCTCGTCGTCGTCAATTGCTCGCATCAGCTCTTTTCCGTTTTCCACATAGATTGGCGGCCACGGTAGACGTTCGTCTTTGTGAAGTGTGTAGTGTCGTTTCAGGAATCCCGACGTTCCGCATTTGAATGTGCAATTTTTTGCGGCGCACGCGTATCCTTTTTCCAAATCGTGCCCTTTTGTGTGCCGTTTCAATCGATTTATCGATTTTCCGACGAACGGACAATTTGGACATTTCTTCTCATTTTTTTCCGATGCCGCTAACAATGCAGCCTCGGCTGCCTCTGCGGCTGCTGCTGCCGCTGCCGCTGCTTCTGCTGCCGCTTCTTTCTTTGTCATCTTTTTCTCTTTTGATTTTGGTTTTTCTGTTTGATGCGTCGTCGTCGTGGCCTCTATTTCTTCATTATTCTCGTTCATCTCAATTTCTGGCATCAGAATTGGCGGCAACGGGCTCATCGTTGGCGCCTCGTCGTATGCTGAGTCGGAATCGATTTGTGCGTACGGCACTTCAGATGCCGCAATCAATTTCGGCGCTTTCGATGCTTCCGTCTCTAAGATGGATGATGCCGTTACAGCGCTTGTCGCTGTTGCTGTCGACGTCATCATTATTGTTGGGCTTGTTTGAGCACTGATCACACCAAAATGCTTGTGAAGACGTCCGTGTTGAATTGACGCTTTTATTGTTGATGAAGAAAAGTCGCAAAGTTCGCAACAAAATTTGCGTTTTTCGCCAGTGTGCAATTTCGCATGATTGTTTAAGCCAGCTTTCGACTCGTATCGAGCCGGACACTTCAAGCAGAAGTTTGTGCCGATGAAGCCGCGCTGAAAAAAATTTCGAATTTATCAATTTGTTGAAAATCTGAGATTTTCCTACATCATCATCGTCGCCGTCGTCATGAAAAATGTAGCCGAAGTTGCGCAACGGTGCTGTCGATCGTCTCTTTCGTTTACCGGCTCCGTAATCCTCGTCGTCGGTCGGTTCGGGCGTCATTTCGGTGTCGACGCTCAACGCGTCGGATTTGGACTTTTTCGCCGTCCCGTGCACAGCCGCAACAACGTCTAAATGAAATTTGCGACGTTTCGACCGTCGCAAATCGCTGGGACTTATTGAGGACGACGTTGACGTTGATGTCGTCTCCATGTTCGGCTCTTCTCAACTGTTTCGTTTCTGTTCTTTTCTTTTTTGGGTTTTCTTCCGTTCGTTGGCTGGAATTTTCTGCAAAATTTTCAGCGTTTTTTTCTCGTTCTTTTTGGCCCTCATTTTTACATATAAAAAATATAAGATAATCGACGGAATTGCATAAAAAAAAAGAAAGACAACACACAAAACAGCATCAAACACACTCGGCTTACTCTCGCCTTCTGCGTCTCAAACTCTCCAACACTGTTTTCGTTGCTTAACTAGTGTCTTGATGTCTGCCGTCTCGTCTCGTCTCATCGCTCTAACCTGCTTGACTATATCGATTGACTGCAGTCAGATGGACAAGAGACAAAACAAGGCGAGGAGGTTTAGTGATGAGAGGTTAGAGATAGGTGGGGAGAGAGAGATGACTATAGGGGGTTGGAGGAGGAGGAGGAGGAGGGAGAGGGGACTAGAAAATGAAATTTGTTGAAATGAGGCGGGCTTAGTGTGCCATTCATTATTTCAGATTCTTCAAAACCCACAATTAATTACGGTAATTGGTCTCGAAACGAAAAACGAAAACTTTTAATAGTCATTTTTTGGAGAACTCAGCCACGGCGAAGAAGAAGACGTGAGAAAAACAAAACAATGACAATTGAGAAATTAGTAATCATCAAGATTTTGGGTCTTGCAACGAACCTAGAAAAGAGGAGGAGAACACTGAAATAATTTACCCGGCTGCAAAAAAAAAACACTCAAACGGTCAATTAAATAAATGAAAACTGCTCAAAAAATCGAGCCACGTTTCAATTTTCGGAATTTTTTTTTGTAATTTCCGAAAAAAAATGGTTTTTTTTTCCACATTTTAAAACTTTCCGCCGCTCACGAAAAAAAAACTCGCACAATCTGATAATTCTATTTCAAGCCAACAAAAAAAGGATTTCTGCTTTGATTTTCACCGAACTTTTCGGGCTTTTTTTTGAGTGGGGGAGGGGAATTCAGTAATTGAAACTCACAAAAAATCAACGGCTGGGGGGGGGGGGGAAGAAAAAGCCGGAAAGGTTCAAACAAAAAAAAAACTAATCGGATTGTGGTCGTCTGACAGAGACAACTACGAATCGTCTTCTATTTTCAGACTAAATATTTCAAGCCTGGAAAGAAATTCGACAACTACAAAACTCTATCTTTTCCTTTTTTTGTCCAAAATCGCCTTTTCAATCAGCAGGCGACGAGAGCATCGACGAGAAACCGTTGGAATCGTTGAGAGGCTACAATCAATAGGGCGGCCGATGAGCAGAGAACGAAGAGACACGTCAAACGAGACAGTGCAAAAGATGAAGAGAACACAGAGATGATAGACAAAACAAGAAAATTTGGTATCGATGAATGAAATGAGGAAGTTGGGAAGGAAGGCAGGGTAATGATAATTTGGTGTGAAGCTTTAAAAATCGTGAAGTTTCAGCTTCATCTATCAAAAAAAAAATGAGAATACTGTAATTCTAGAGAACAAAAAACCAAAAAAAACACAAAAACTGAAAGAATTGAAAAATGATTGAGATTTAGCCGTTAAAGAAAATTTCGATTTTCTCCAAATTTTCCTAAAAGAATTAAAAATCCAAACGAAAAATGACGAAAATGACAAAAAATTCGAGGTTTTTTTTTTAAACAAAACCTCAAAAATCTTAAAAATTTGAAATTTTTGACACAAATTCACAATGTTTCGAAGCGAAACGATGAAAACAAAATTACCAAAATTAATTTTGTCGCTACGAAAAAGAAAAATTGAACGACGAGACCACCCACGATGTGTTTCTTTTTCAATTGTCGGCCGGTCCGAGACGAGACACGGTGGTCCGATTTTCGCCGCCCCGTTGGTGGCCGATTTTCAACACTTGACGGAGTCTGTCGTCGATTCGTTTTGTAATGAGCCCCACCGGCTCATTACGATTCGGCTTTCATACCGATGGACGACGATAATGAGAGTGTATTTTTATATGTGCGTGTGTGACGAGTGTCAGAGAATCGACGAAGACGACAACCGGCAAAGTGAAGGAGACAGACATTGAGAGACGAGTCAGTGACGCAGACGAGTCAGTGTATAAGATCGAGGATGGCAGCAAGAAAAATAGAAAAGAATAGAAACACAATAGAAATGATGAGAGATGAGAGAGGGTTTGAGAAAAAATGTGGAAGATGATGATGATGAACTTGGTCTCAAAACGATCGAAATGAGAAATGAAAACTGAAATTGGCTGAAACAGCTTTCAGATTTAATTCGCCACAATTGAAAAATGAGAGAAATTAAAGAAAAATGACAAAAATTGAAAGAGAAATCAACGAAATTCAGCTCAAATTATTAAGCGAAAATAAATGTGAATTCTCAATGGAATTCTCACAACTTCAGACACAGATTTCGCTAATTTCTCGTTTAAATTTATCAAAAAGTGCGAAAAACGTGGAAATTTAATTAAAATCAATAAAAAATTGGGAATATTTTCATTTGGTTCACAACAGATCTCAAATAACTTCAAACCGACAAACAAATTGTGAAAATGAAATAATTTGTGACAAAGAATTACGGTGGCCGCAAAACAGATCACGTACAATTGCAGAAAAAATCGAATTTCAGCAAGATTGTTAAACGATTTTTAAGTTTTATCAATGTTTTTACAATTTTTATTGATTTTTTGATAAAAATTCATTTTTAGTTGGAAAAAAACAAAACATTAATTAATTTAATTCAAATATCTTCGAATAAATCTAATTTCGGATTGAAAATAATACAATTTTAACCAAAATCCAAAAAATTCCCTCAAAAAATGATTAATTATTTTTTCAACATTTTTCACTAAATAAAATGTGTTTTTTTCGATTTTCTTGAAAAAATCAACCAAATTTGATTATTTTTTTCAATAAATTCTTAAAAATCTCTAAAAATTTATTAAAAATCCAATAAAAAGTAATGAGAATTCAAATTTTACAAATTTTCTCAATTTTCTCATTTTTCTTCATTGAAAAGTCTTAAAAACCTTTGAAAATTGAATTCAAAACTATTTCAAATCATAAAATCGTTTTCATTTTCAAAATCAGAGCATTTTCTCTAAAAATTGCTTCATTCTAGCTCAATTTTTTTCTATAAAAAACGTCAAGAAAACCCAAAATTCCAAGATCCTCGTAAAAATTAAAACAATTATTAAAACAAATGTCTTAATATGATAAAATATTAAAAATAAAAAATACCTTTTCTTCCTTCTTCTCAGCTGTGTTTGTGTGTGGCGTTTTGAGAGGTGAAGAGCGTAGTAAAAAGCGGCGAAAGAGTATGAAACAACGAGACGCCGACATTAAACACGATTTGTGTTTTCAATGATTTCGACAATTATTCGGGGGGCAAGAATTCATTATTTTATCATGTTTTAAGCTTTAATTTTATTCAATTTTTAACAACAAAATTAACAAATTTTCAACAATTTTCAGCATTTTCAATCATCATCAAAACGAATTTTCTTTCCACATGGTTTTGCTGATTGCATTTCTTTCTTTTTCTGTTGGCTCGCCGCCCATGATGGATGCATTTCACCTTCAATTTATTTCAGCTCTTCTTTTTTGTCAGTTTTTCTCTCGTCAAACCTTTCATATTTGTCTTTTTGCTTTTTCCTTTCTCCTTTTTCAACACCTTTTCAGCCAACTTCTTCGCCGGCTTCTCTTCAGGTTTTTCAGCATCAATTTTCTTTGGCAAGAAAAATCCAGTTTCTTCTTCTTCTTCTTCTTTTTCTACTTCTTCATTTTTTTTGTCGACTTTTTGTTTCTTTTCAGTTGTTTCCCCTTTTTTCAAATTTTTCTCAATTTTTCCGCCCGCTGCAAGACTGATTTTTTTAATAAAAGGCGTCTGAAACGTCTGAAACAAAAATTGATAATTTTATGAACTTTTTCAGTTCAGCTTCTCACTTCCTCTTTTTCCTCTTTTTTCTCCAGTTTTCTTTTCGTTCCTTTTCCTTCCTTAATGTCACCCAACAGCTGAAAATCAAAAAAATCACCAATTTTTTTCGCATTTTTCACACCAATTTTCTACGATTTTCTACTGCTTTTACTTCTTCCTCTTCATCGCTATTTACCATCTCAACATTTTCTATCTCTTCTGATTCGGATTCTTCTGAATCCTCTTGCTCTTCCTCTTCGATTTTTGATTTCAACGTCTTCTTTCCTTCTGCGTACTGTTTTCCCAAACGTTGAAGAAAAAAGGCGGCGGTTTTATTGAAATTATTATATTTTTTTCTGAACATTTTCTTTCTTTTTCCATTTGACATGCTGAATTCAACCTCAATTCTTCGACATGTTTAATGACCAATTCATTACACGCCAATTTATATAATAATCGATCTGTCACCACTGCTTCACCGCTATTTTTGAGAAGTTCATCAATCGATTTCTGATTTAGAATCGCAAATTTGCTCACGACGTCACGCTCGACCTTCTGCAAACATTTCTCGGCTATTTGCTACAAAACATTGTTTTCCCACTTTCATATTATCGATTTCTTCCCCTAATCGATTGGCACTTCGCTGAAATTGTTCGCTTCTTTTTGCATCCTGGCATTTTTTGATTTTTCCTTCAAAATCCTTTTTTCGTCTCACCAATTTCGATATTAATCTCGATTTTGCTTTTACAATTGTGGCGCGCATTTTCACAATCTGAAAACCAATCGATAGTTTTCTGTTTTCTCGTCTTTATAATGAAACAAAACAACAACAAACTTCATTGTTCAATTTTTCGGCCGTCAGCATCGACATCGACACCGCCTCATTATTTTCCAGTTTTTCAGGAGTTTTCTTCGCTTTTTTCTCATTTTTCTTTTTTTTCTTCTTCTCGTTTTCAGCTTCTTCTTCTTCTTCTTCTTCTTCATCTGCTGAAACGATCGGATTGAGTTCGGTGAGATTTGGCATCATAAATTCGATGACGGGCGCCGCAATTGACGACAAATCAGCGACCTGAAAAATAATTCTTACAGAAAAGAGATTTCATTCATCAAACCTGATAATCTTCCGGCACATCGTCGTCCATATTTTGCTCGCCATCCTCCAATTCGATCACCTCGTCATCCTCCTGCTTTTTTCCTTTCATTTTTTCTGGAAATTTCTTGAATTTTATTCGCATTTCGGCATTTTCAAATATTTTTTTAATGTTTCACAAACATTTTGCACTTCAATTCTTTTTTCATTTAGGGCAATAAATAAGTTTTTTTCCGTCAAACTACAAACAAAAAAATGTCAAAACACCGTAATCGACATTGAAAAAGATAAAAATAAGAAAGAAGAGGACAATTTCAATGAATAACAACGTCACATTTTGTTAAAAAATCAATAAATTGCACAAATTTCTTTTTTGAAAAAAAAAAATCAATTTTTCTTGTGACATTTCAGCACCAAAAATCAACTTAACTAATTTAAAATATCACAATCTTATGAGAAATTTACACTTTTTCAGTGTTCTTCTGGGCAAAAGGCATTAATTGGTAACTGTATAATTCAACAAAAAAAAAAAAACAAAAAGAAATGGAAAAAATTTATAACGGCGGCGGTTGAGAATGTAATGGTGGCGGGTTGAACATTCCTTCGGTTAAATATCCGGCAACCCCTGTTGGTCCACCTAAAATCTCTTCTTTTTTTCTCTTTTCTCATTTTTTTATTTTTTCTACCAGCAATTGCTTGAGTTCTTGCCGCCGGCAGGAACAAATCGTGTTTTTGATCTTTGAATTGAGCCCAGATTGGCGACTTTTCCAGTATTTCAACAATTTTTTGTCCAACCTTCAAGTCGAGACATGCACTTTTCAGAGCGTCGACTATTTCTGCTCGTGCTGCCGCCGCGTTTGTTACTCCTTCAATTTATGCGTTTTATTGATTTACCATTTTTTTTTCTTTTACCATTCAATGAACTGTCCAATACAATTAACAAATATTGAACCATTCCACAGCTTAGCATATGTGCCGCCAACTCTCCCGTATTTCTTTTCATCAAACATTTCAGCGCATGAGCTGATTCTCTCATTAAACCTGCAAATTATTTCAGGTCTCGCAACGACATTTGTTTTATTTTGAAAGTTGAAATATCTCAATTTATACCGTAGCCCCCCCCCCCTCCCCTTCCTCTCTCTTACTTGGCTGATTTTTCATTGATTTCATTATTCCTTCGACACAATTCAATTGCGATAATGCATCGCAACAATATTGATTTTCACTCAATTCTTGCAATATTAAAATCGCGCTTCGCGACGCCGCACTGTTCGGCAAACCCATCGCTGTGCAGAATTGCGGCAAATATCCTTGCGATGGTAACTGATCAGCCGTGTTTGGATGATGCCGCACAAGTTCGACGAACGCTTTTGTCACTAATTCAATTTCACTCGTCGGTTTCGCCATCAACTCGAGAACTCTGAAATATCTTCTGTTTTTTTTCAACCAATGAGATTTAATTGCCAACTTTTCAATTAATTCTGTCGCAAAATGTTTGGGATGTCTGACCGCCCAGCCAGGATTCTCAACGAATAATCGAACAAAAACACCGCCGACCACCAACTCACCGCTGATGCTTTCTCCATAGGCGCATTCTTTGTCAGCCAACGTTGTCTAAAATTCAATTTAACAAAAAGCCAATTAAAAATTGATTGTCCCACTGTATTCCATTTCGCATTCGGATCTTTCAAGTGTTGATCGTACAATTTGTTCGCTTCTGCTTCAATTATTCCTCTCACTTTTTCTCTCGTCGTGTCATTCCATATCAATTCGGGATTCTCATTTGACGAGTCGAACATTTGCATTCTGAAAAATTCAACAAAAAAAAAAAAATGATTCAAATCATGGGTGGTGATCGTTGTTACGCTGTCGCCGGCGAGTCTCGGAGAGCGTCGGCAAATATTTCCGGCAAAAATTTAATGATGAATCGTGTCCATCGTGGTCCTGTCAATTTATCGGCTTGAAGCTTTGCCAATAGTTCTGCTGCTTGTAGACGTTGACCTTGGTCACTCATTGTTTGGCACAATATTGATAATATGTACATTAGTCCACCGAATTCGAGCATTTCTTTGACAATTTGGCCGTTCGACGACAACGCAATCAGAATATTCAGAATCAATGGAACATCTGAAATGATTCCTCTTCTTAAATTCCATTTATCGCTCTCACTTTTTGGATCTTCTCTCAACATTGTGAACAATGTTGTCGTGACGCGACACGTCGACAAATCTGTTACGCATTCCTTGTTGGCCGCCGCTAATGAGACGACTTTTAGCGATGCGACTTGAAGCTTCGGATATTTTCGACATTTTAGATAGGATACAAATAGCGGGAAGTGTCCGATTAGCAAAATTTCCACACCTGAAGTAGAATCGTTTTTTGAATTCATTCAAGCAGCTTGAATACGTCGCCACAACACGGGATTTTTTTTTTTTGAAACCACAAAAAGCTAAACGACACGTGGAAAACAGAAAATAAATAGACAATTAACTTAAGATTGGTGAAAATTCAATTCACTACCACTTCTGATTCATTCTCCCCCTATCATAGCTGCGTAATTTGAAAAATTTTAGCACCAAAACCAATTTTTTTTTCTTTTTAGAAAAACTAGAATTTTTGAATTATTTTTTGAATTGTTCAACAGAGCGCAGATACACCGCCACAGTATCAAAGTACAAAATGTTTTTTTTTTGTTGGTAGTGAAAATCAATTAAATAAATATGTGAAATAAGGTCAACCACTTTGACAATTCAAACCAACCCTTTTTATCAGCAAACAATGATCCTAAAAATTATTTTTTTTTTTCCATTTCGTTTTCTTCCCCTTTCCCCCCCCCCTCCTTTCCCTTAATCATTCTTTTGTGTGTGTGTTCAATTTTCTGTTACCCGGATTGGCTGATACTAAATTCGCCAGCGCTGTCATCGTCATCAAGACTTTGTTTTCAGCTGTTAACGCGTTGCCATTTGCCATGCGATCGTTTCCCCAATCGATATCGATGAGATCATTCGAGTTCATTTTCTTCGTTTGTATTAATTCGTTGACATGGCTTTTAATGAAATCTAAAAAGTCAACGGCAACTCGTTTTGGCTCCTAAAAATCAACTTATTAGGACAACAAAAGGTTCTCAAGCTTACATCTAGTACAAATGTCGGTTGCTCATTGTAGATTCTCACAAAAATTTCGCCAACAATCAATTCTTTCGCGTGAACCGACAGCTGGAATTCGGCACCGAACAGTTCGCTTGTCGCCTCGTTTGATGTTCGATGCTTCTCAACAAATTCAAGGACTTCGGCTCGCGTTCCGTTATCCCATATCATGTATGGATTCTCGAGATTGCTGTTCAGAATTTTCAGCACCGCATCATTGCTCTGCTCTTTTTTCATGCATCGACAAATGTATGGTGTCAGAAGAGCTTTCAGACTGTTCTGAACGCCATCGTTGTCCGGTGTGTCATCACGAAATCCGGCTAGTGCGGCAAGAGCTTCACATGACGCTCGAGCCAGCGAGTTGGCCAATGATTGTTTGTTCGTGTCCTCGTTGTGCGTTACGCCGCCTTCATCTAACGTATAATCGTAATGAAAAAGATGCGGAACCAATTGCCAAAGAACGCCGCACTAAAAATTTAACAAACCCATGTTTTTTTTTTCTTTTTTTTGCTTTTTTCCAACCTGGAAAAGCTGAAATTGAAGTAGCGTATCAACCGCCATCGCTCGAATACATTGCGCAGCCGTCGTTGCTAGTTTCGGTAAATTCTAAAATTGAATTAATTTAAAAAAAATCTATCGGATTTCAGCTTTTTTTAATTAATTAATCGATCAATAAAAATAAGCACATATCTTAAATTTTTATTCTTACCGAAAATTGCAATAATCGACATAGACTTCCGAATATTGTCGGCATTTCAGCGAGACGTTGTCGACATGCTTCAAATTGTGACGATGTCGCAAAACAGTTCGCCACATGGATGCACACTTGAACCGGCATATCGTCGATTGTTGATGACATTGTTACCATTGGAACACATCTATCGAACGCTGTCACTAATGCTTCGAGACCGTGCTCGCGTCGAAGTTGTTCGGCGTTTAATGCACTTGAAACGAGCGTGTAGTTGGCAAGTTCGATGGCAGCCGACAACAAATCACCACCACCCTTCAAACATTTTCTCATCATCATTTTACTTTTTACAGTACTTAATAATAAACAAGTTTTTCTGCATTAGTCGCAGCGTAAACTTGCACAATTTTCTAAACTATTAGGAAAAAAAAACCTTGATAAATAACGAATCATCTTTGGCTTCTAAATCGATAGTTTTTATTAATTGTGAGTATCCAGCATATTTATATTCAGACAACTCTGGAAAAAAAATTCAATTTTTTTCCACCCCCGTTTTTAATGCTGCACAAAATTCAAGAAATTGAGGAAAAAACCTTGACTATATCGACTATAAATAATCGATTGCGCTTGTAAACAAAGCACAATTCGATGCGAATCAGGCGTGTTCGGATCATTTTTCACGTTGCTGCTCAATAATTCATATGCAGCGTTTATTTTTTCAAACATTTCACGCCCCTCCGGATTCTTGTCCGGATGATATTTTGCCGCCAATTTATAATATTGTCGTCGAATTGTAGCCGGTTTGTGTCCACTGCAAAACAATACAAAAATTAATATTTTTCTCGTTTTTTTTTTCTTTTTTTAGTAGTTTTTACTTTTCATCACTTGCGTCAATGTGAAGAGTTTCTTGCGCTTGTTCAATCGACATTGCAGCTGGTTTCTTCTCTAATTCATCGTACCAAGCAGCCAGGCATGATCGGAGGAATGGAATCTTTAAAAATCAATTGACAATTCAAACCTCAAAAAAAAAAAAAAAAAACCAATAATCTTACCGGATCACGAATTGGCCAATCTGGAAATCTTTGCTTGTTACATAAATGTCTCAGGTAATAAACGTGACAGAACAATTCTTTTGTTAACTCTGGATAATCAATTAATGGGATCGGGCAGAATTGATAAAGTGCTTTGATGTTTGATTGAAGACGATGCGAAAAGTCAGCAACGTGGACCGCAATTCGTTCAATTAAGTGACGCCTTTAATTTGATTAAATTTGTTTTTAATTGTACAACTCAAACATTTTTAAAAAAAAATTTCGACAGTTTTTCAACTCAAAAATTCGGGAGAAACCAATCATAAACTCTGTTTCTCTCACCTCATTGCCGTATTCCAAATAATTTCCGGATTATCAAATTCTCCCAAATAAACTTCCGCATATTTTTCCGGACCGTATTGTTCCAAATAGAACGTGGCTGCTTCGGGCAACAACGTCGCCAATATCGATTGGCGTGTTGTGTCCAGGTGCGGCAATGTCGATCGATATCCTTGCTTCATGTGTGTATAGTGCAGAAATTTCGCAATCGGCAGCACGTTTGAGCCGTTGTACATGAGAATGAAGTAGAAAACGCCGGATAGGTAAAGACGTGACATGAACGGATTGTCTTGCATTGTGTGGTTGAGAAGTTGAGCGACGCGTTGCACAATTTGCGGATCGTAGGTGAGAAGAAGCTGAACAATTTGATAAAGAAGCACCGGCTCAGTGAGCTGCTTTTTAACTGCCGGCATTGGTCGAATCACGCATTCGTATTGATCTCTGCAAAACTTTTTTAGCATTTTTGGTTTTTTTTTTCTCCCCATTTTTTTACCTTGATGGAAAGAATTCGCACATTTGAAGCATTGTGTCGAGGCACAAAACGCATAAATCGGTAAAATTCATTGGCGACACTTGAAAACCGGCAGACGACGCTTGTGTCGATTTCGTTTCGCTATTGCTCGCCTCGCGTTGACAACAACACGTCCATCTGAATTGTGGCACCGACGACAAATTCATCCATTTGTCCATTCCGGCCGCCCAGACTGCCGTTTTTTCGAAAATCACTTTTTCTTCGTATAATTTCTTCATTTTTTCAAATGATAATGGTCCGACACGTTTCGATTCTTTATCGTTATAATACCATTCTTCTGATCCTCCTTCGAGCAATTGGTCAGCGCTAGCTTCAATTACATTACTCTGCAATATTTGGTTTTAAGAATTTTTTTAAACAACTAGTAGAGTCCCCCTTTTAAACTATTAGTTCATTCAACAATTCTCAACCAGATTATAATAGCGTTTTAAAAAAATTGTTTCCTTACTTGATTTTGAACTTTTGCTCTTTGGACATGCAAATGAGCTAAAACACACAAATCAACTAATAATGGCAAAACATTCGCTTGTATTAATTCTCGAACATTTTCCTTGTTCAAGGCTAATTTTGACAACAGCAAAACCTGAAAATCAATCGATAATTATAAGCCATTAATTCGTATCGATTTTTAGTTTTTAAATATTCTGAAATGTGCAGTAGAGCGAAGAATGCTCTATATAATATTTTGAAAATCAGAAAATAATTACAAAGTGATCTCTTTCTAGCGGATTGATACATTTCGCCAACATGGCGACAAAATATTTCGCGTCAGCAAATGTGCCAATTGTCATGTGGTGTCGTGCATAAGTGATTGCCATTGCTCGAAGGCAAAGACATCTCATGTCAGGTTTTGAGGATAGCAAAAAACGGTGGTAGACATTGTTGAAGAATTCAGTTCTATAAGATTTACGCATTGAAATTTATTAGAACAAAGTGCTTCAAAACTTTTAATCTCAAACGCAGCGAAACAAACTTATAATTATGTATGCGCCTTTAAAATTTTTTTTAAAGAAAAACGAAACGACTTTCGATTTTTGTTCAAATTAAAAAAAAATAAATATTTAAAGGTGCAAATACTTAGTATTTTTGGTCTCGAACTTTTCTTATTTAAAAATTGAAGCGTTTAAAAAGTATTTACGGGTTATGAATTGGTGTTGCTGATTCATCGGCTTCGACAAGAAGCAGTCTCAAATAATAATCGCCAATTTTGATTTCTTCTTGAAGTGACGGATAATTGACCTGAAGAAGTCAAAGTCAAAACAACAAAATTTCAGTTGGTCTGAAAAAAATACCTGGAACTCGGTGTGATTCCATGCAATTGGTAGACCGGTTGGCGCTTGATCTTTTTCGTTTGCCAATGTACGCATTTCGTTGTCCATTCGATGGCGAAACTCTTCGCGCGTCTTTTCGTTCCATATTAAATCGGCTTGTTGATGATCTTTTCCGAATTGATAGGCGAACAATTTCCAGTTTACTTGCGACTTTACCCGATTTCGTCGCTTTCTTAACACAACTGGCTGCTGACGTTGCAGCTGCTTTTCCTGAAATTAAAAAAACGCAGAATTTTGATTGTTTTCTTTTTCTTTTTTTTACATCCGTCATTTTCGGCAGAAAATTCAACTTTTGCTCCAAATCCCAGTGTTGCACAAATCGTTCAAGTCCCGCTTCGGCAGTCACTCGAATCTGCTCAAACTTCTCCTTCATCGCACTTTGTTTTGATTCGTTTGTGGCTGCCGTCAAATTGTTACGTGGAATCAATAAATCTTTCTCGTTTACTGGCACTTTTTCATCCGAATCGAGAAAATTCAGCAGACCACGTGGCTGCAAAAAAAACCCTTACAGAAACGTTTTTTTTTTTTTGCAGAAAAATTTCCTTACCAAACATCGAGTTAATAAATCATTAGCCGGTTGATTATCAGCAATCCAAAGGCTGATTAAATGCCCGCTTAGTTGACGATTGGTCATAACTCTCAAATCTTTTCCTGATGATAACAACGCCATGTATAAATGTGTTAAAAATGCTCCTTCAGATAGGGCCAGCATCTATCAAATTTTCAAATTAATTTTCTTCAATTTTTCTAACAAAACAAGAAGGAAAATAGGAATCAAACCTGCATCGATTTCGAAGTTTCCACATCAGCTTCCTCAATTATCGCTCTCATTACCATTCCAGCGCCTTTGACAATTGTCATACTTGGGCATTGGAATAATCGAAAGAAGCTTCGCCCTCGTGTTGACACCATTTTTAATATTTGATCAAATGTTTCACCTAAAAAAAAATTTTTCCTATGCTTAAATATCGTAATTGTTTACCAGAAGTTGTTTCAGAATACGGCGAGCATACTGAAAATGTTAGAAAATTGAGCATTGATGCAATCACAAGCCATCCAGTTGATCGATCCTTAAAGAGGAATTAGAAATTAATGAATCATGAAATTTTGAAAAATCGACGAACCACGTGAGTCACAATCAAATCGAGCAAGTGTTCGATAAACTTCGGGCTGCTCATCAAACTTTGCTTATTCAATTGCTCGATTCTCAATTCATATTGATCATGCATTGGATACATTAAAGCGCAGAGAGCTTCAACTGTTGCATGGTCAACCGCTTCTGATTTCCATGCGAGTGCTCGCATAACCAAACTTCCTAATTTCTCGCGGACTCTACAAAAAAAAAAACGATTTTTTAATTTTTTTTTTGATCAAAATTAAAATTTCAGAAAAGCAAGACACGACTATTTTAAATTCATTTTTAAATTTTTCCTGAGGTTTTTCAATAAAAATTCATAAAAATCGATAAAACAAAATCGAACCCTGTAACTTCCGTAAAGGCTTGAAAACCACTTTTTGACGCAAACAATCGCCTCAAACACTGTAATTGAGCTTCTGTTTTGATTTTATGCAATGGATCTTCCTAAAATAACGAGCGTTTTTCAACAAAACATTAGACTCAATTATTTTTGGTTACCACTCCATAATTTTCTGATAGCACTGCTTCTATTGCACCAACAATCACTTTTCCTTTATTTTCCGTAAAAAAACCCTTAAAATATTGATTAAAATTCTATTTGAAATTCATCAAACCTCATGTGACTTTGAATATTTCAGACCCGAATATGAAACATTTGCATTGAATCGTCGAATCATATCGGATTTTCTAAGACCGGCTAAAAATTGATTTGAAATTATTCCAAGTTTAGAAAATTCCTATTACGCGGTGATGAAATAATTTGTCTCATGCACTGTGATTCGCTATCCTCATCGATTAATGATGAAAATGGAATGATTCGCAAATGTCGTTCAAATCTGTGACCACAAACAAATACCTCATTATTTCCAGATGCTCGAATACCATCTAACAATGAGGCAAGAATTAAATCTCTGGAAATGTGAGTTTTTCATTTTTTTTTTTTTTTGAAATAAAAAATTTCACCTTTCAGCTGCAATATAAGATTTTCCTTCCCCATTTTCATATTCAACTAGAAATTGTTGAGGATCTTTGTCGCTTCTCATCAAACACACAATCTGAAATTAAATAGTTAAAATTCTGGCACCACTCAAATTTTACTCCAACTTTACGGGATTTATGTGCAATTCAAATAAAACTTTTATTTTTCAAGCACTAAAGTTACAAATTTTCAGGGAAAAACCCCGCTTTTAAATTTAAATTTTACTTTGGGAATAAAAACGAACATGTTTCAATGGCGTCGCACATACGACAGCATAAGTCGCGATATCTCTTTCAATTATACAAGTTTCACTTAAGCATAACAATCTTCGAACTGGTGTTTCACATCTTTTCGTTATTTTTGACACTTTAAATTCAGCATAAGAAGTGAGCTCTTCATCACGGCTGAAAAAATTGGTTTAAACTAGAATTCAAACAAAATAAAATACCTGCACAATCCTAGTCGAGTTCGTAAGAAATCGTCCATAGAAATTTGCTCTTTAGCTAATGGTATCATGATTCCAATATTTTCAGCAGCCAATCGTCGAATCTCTTTAATTAAATCCTCAAAATTTGATGAGGCAAACATGTGTCGCCGTCGATGCTCGCCAACATCGACCACAAATGCGCCAGGACAATCGGTAACTTTTCCGACACTTCGAATATTCTGATATGAATATGATTGAACGACAACACCGCGATTATCGATTTGTTCTAAGCATGATGCGTTGGCGCGAAGAACAATCGGAATTCGACGATCACTCCAACTTTGTTTGAACGCGTTTACTGTCTTAAAAGTTTTTGACTGATTTATCGGTGATTTTTCCAGATTTTTTACCATTGGATCATGATTTTTATCAGCAAACTTTGTTGTAAATTGAAGACAGTGCGTTAGAATATCTGATGTATAGTCGGATGAGAACCGCATTGTGTCTTTCTTGCCACGGTGGCGAATATGGATTACAAATTCATCTTGTCGCGATTCATTTGCCGAATTTTTTGGCGATGGTTTAACACCTAGAAAATCCTCATAAAGCCACTGAAATTATTAATTTTTATTGATCTTTCGTGCTTAATTTCAATCACTTGATTGGTTATTTCCAGTGTTGATGGATTATAGGTAGTTATAGCCAAAGTTCCAATTGAAAAAACGCGTTTATATCTTAAATCAAATGCGATTGAACATTTTTTATTTAAAAAACTTGCGAATGTTTCTTACTTTCCTTTCCATGAATGTTTCGTCACTAAATAACACGCTACATCTCGATTTTCGGCGCAAAATTGTGCCATTCTTCTTGAAATTTTTGGATTAAAAACACATTTGCCAAAAAATCTGAAAAAATTCAGAACGTTTGATGAGAATTTATGAAAAATGGAAGAAGAAATGGAGAAGTTTTACAATAGGTTAACTAATATTACAGCAGAGCGCAATTGCTACTACTCGATTAGTAGTCGAACTTTTTTTTTTTTTGCAAAATGTGTTGTGGAAAATTGGAAAACATCTAGTTTTTCACTCATTGTGATTGATTAATTCAAGTATTGATCGATTTATAAAAGGAAATATTATATTTCACATAAACAATTTTAAATTTTCAAGAAAAAATGGGACAACTTTTTAAATGAAAAAATTTGAAATTTGAAAAAGAATTTAAAAAAAAAACCTTTTTTTTCCTACTTTTTTAATTGTTTTTTGACAATATTCATTTATCGAGCAAATCATTTTAGGGTTTTCATCAATTATTTCAATTTGAATCTATAAACTTTATGCTGCAAAAGTTTTTAAATCAACAAAGTTTTTGCAAACCTTTTTTAGAATCTGATTTAAATGTTTAATTTGAATAATTTTCACAATAAATTGTAAATAGAAAAACTTTAAAATTGAAAAACACTTTAAAAAATTGAAAAAAAACTCTCGGCTTGAAAAAAAATGATATAAATAGTTTATAAGGTATGCGCCTTTAAAACCGTACTAATTCTAAAACTTTTTAAGTAAAAATATTTTTTAATGCTCAAATTCCCCATTTTTCCACAAATTATTTTTAATTGAGAATAAATATTAAATAAAAAGCGTTCATTGAAACCATGACAACCACTATTAAACATTCACCAATAAGTGAATTTGACCAGTTTCGGTCAAAAACATTCTTTGTGGTTTCAAACCAACTAACAAAAAATTAATAAACAATCATTTCAATTTCTGCGGCTGCTCAAATTTCATTTTTTTTTGTTCAAATTTTGCTATTTATTGAAATTTAAAATTTAAAAAAAAACCGCATTTTTGTTTTCCCCTCAGATGTCCTCACAGGAAAAAGGCGATTCTCGAAAAAACTATATTCTACGTGTCGGCAGCTATTTGTTGGGTTTGAATATAACCGAGGAGAAGCTGAAAAATGCGCAGCCGTTGGAATTGTTCGTCGACTCCAACGTTAATTTGCTGGTTTTTTCACGATCCGATCAGGTTGGCACGTGTCCGTCATTTTTATTGATTTTTCTTCAAAAATTGACGTTTTTTTTTCCGCCCAGAAGTTCGATGTTTCAAACAAAATGAAAACGTCGCAGTCATCGTCGTCGAATGTTTTTCGCGTCGTTTTTTATAAAAATCAATCGATACCTCTGACAAATGAGAATTATAAAACGATTGTCAATGTGATTTCGGCCAACGGAACGTTAAATCAAGTTTTCCTAAAATCTGTTAAAAATGTGAGAATTAAAAACATTTTTTTTAAATTTAATTTTAATCGATTTTTTAAGGTTTTTGGAAAAGAATTATCTGAAGGAAATAATAAACAATTAATTGCCGCTGTGAACGAATTGGAAGAAAGTCTTCTTGCTACGGTTGAAGCCACAGAAGGTAATTCTCAATCTTTTTCTGATTCGGAAAAAATCCGAATCAGAAAAGATGTCAAACAAATTTTTTTTCAATTTATGCAGGCGGCGGGGGCGACTCTTTAAGCGATGAACTTCGCAGTTGGAAAAATAAGACGGGATCAGCGGCCAATGAGTACAATGAAGCCTTCAAACAGCTTCAGCTATTAATTGATACGATGCAGGTACATAAATGGGGGAAAAAAAATCTGAAAATGCGTATTTTTCTTTCAGGAACGTCAAATTGACGAACTCTCAGAGCTTGTTGAATGTTTTGAAGAAACTTGCGATGAACTTTGGAATTGTAATAATCCATATCCTCAGAATAAAATGAAGATTCTTCTAGAATCCATGGGTTATTTGAAATTCAAATTTGTTAAATTTAAAAATTATTTTTTAGCTTCATATTTATGCGATCAAATAATATTGAAAATCGATGAAAAATCGATATGGAAAGATGAAAAAACCTCAGATCAATTAAGATCAGCAATCGATATTTGTGATCAAATGCTGATTTCAATTAAGCTTCTCACATCACAAACATGGAAAAGAAATGCGGAGCACGTTTGGGAAGGCGATGAGCTCGAAATCAAATTTCTGAGCTCGTTCAAAAATCGATTAGACGAAATTCTGTCACTGAAATCGCTTGGAGCGCAACTTGAAGAGTTGCTGCATGAAAAAGGATGTCGGGAGGAAATTGAAAAGACAATTGAAACGTCGATGAGAGGCGTCTCGCCATTGATTTATAATCCGTTTACTGAGACGAATTGGAAGTCGAGAATGTTGGTTGCCGAACGATCTATTGAATCAACGGTGGATCGGACACTTCCGATTCTTCGTCAACGACTCGCTGATTCGCAAAATGTAAGTTTAACAGAATTTTCTCAAACTTTTTGATCAAAAATCACGGTTAGGGTCTCACCACGAAAACTTTTGTAATACCAATAAATAGGTTTCATTTTAAAAGTTTTAAACAAACGTTTTGGGTCTTAACACGAAAGATGCCGTAACATCAATCGTTTTTTTTTCAAGATTTAAAAAATTAATTAAATTTGCTATGGGTCTCACCACGAAAACTACAAAAACAAGTTTCAAAAAAGCTTTGCAGGTTCTCATAAACTTGGAAAAGCTGAAAAGTTTCCTTTGCCGTACAAACATCAAGGAAAAGCTTCAACACGAGCGAGAGATTTTTCTGTCGCGTCTAATCTCGATGACGTCGACAAAAATGCACGAGTTCGACGAGAAAATCAATCAAATCGACGTGAGAAATTTCGAATTCCTGACAGAAGTGGCGGCGAGAATCGTGTGGATCCGCCAACAAACAAGCCAAATTGAAAACATGAAAATGTTGACGCGATCGATGCTCGACGATTTGACGAACTATTCGACGTTCGTCAAGAAAATCGATGAATTTCATGAAAAGTTGGAATATGCTGAAAAAGAATGTTTCGATGATTGGTGTCGTGAGACGATTTATCTCATTGACGATAAGAATGATTCGATTGCACTTGAAACGACTGGAAAAATTATGATCCTTGAATCGACGAATCGAGAGTTGAATGTTAATTATTCGGATCGTTTGCTGAAATTACTGAAAGAGGTTTGTCGAGCCGCGACCCGTTTGACACAAGTTTGGAATAAATTCCAGGTGCGACAATTGAGCAGCCTTGGCTTTAATATTCCGTCGAAGATCATTCAATGTGCCAATAATGGAGAAAAATTTTATCGATACGGCGTAATTTTGAAACAAATCGCTCATTTTTATAACACAATTGATCAACAAATGATACCATCTCAGCAGGTTTCCTTTTTTTTTCTTCTTCAAACTTCGTGAGCCTCGCTGAGATTTCTCTGAGCATCAAGCTCCAAAAGAAGCTTTATCAAGCTTTAATTGCAGAGTCTGATGCTTGATGAGGCGATCGCATTTGAAAAATTGGTGATACCACGAAAAGACGAGTCGAACAACGCGTCAAAAATGACATGGAACGATCCGCAACACCTCGAGCACTTCATCCAACAACTGCAGACCGCCGAGCAAAAATTGTCGACACGAAATCGACGGCTGCGCAATGTGCACATGGAACTGATCGAAATGGTCGAAAAGCTGATGGACTTGAACATTGTCCGACAAATCAACGAGTGGAAAGAGATGCTGGTGAAGATCCGCACAAAGATGTACGATGAGGAATTGTTGCATGGTGCGACTCGAAAAAATATGAAACCCTGGCTGATTCATTGGGATTTTCAGCTTTATAAAGTGAGAAGAAGCTTGATTATAAATAGAAATTCATTTGTTTTCCTCTCGGATCCTTTTTCAGGCTCTTCTTGTTCAATACGAGTGGGGAATTGAAAGTATTCAATCGCAATTATCTGTAATTTCAGTCAACTTAATTTTTGTGTAAGTTAAAGCCTAAAAAAGGAGGGGGGGGAGGGGGAGACAAAAAAAATCAATAATCGATTTTTCTTCCAGCGATCAACGAATTCAACTACGACCGACGATTGAAGAAATTCGCACCAAATATTACAAAGAGTTGTCAAAATTTTTGCGAATTCCCGATCGATTTAGAGGTGTACAGGAAGAGGAGAACGTAATGAGAATAGAGAGAGAGAGAGAGAGAGAGAGAGAGAAGCAGAGAAGTGATAGAAATTTATTTTGTAGAGCATCAAATTTTTTGCTCAAATGATTGATCGAAGCATGGGTTTATTGCCGACGATTTATGAGAAATCGGAAGAATTGATCGGAAAAGTCGAGAATTGTCATCAAATTTTTGAGGTTCCAATCGATATTCAATTTTAATTGAAAAAGCATTCAGCAAAGTTAAGGATTGGTTGGTGATATCGCAAGTGAATTTGGAAGAATTGATTGAGGAGAATTTGAAAACGGCCGCTGACTGGGAGGCCCAATTTAAAGTTTTAAAAACCAAAGCGAGAGAAGCTGAACGACTTCCGCTGTGAGAAAATCATTTTTTTGTATTAGAGCTTCAAGTATTCTGAATATGGGCTCAACTTCAGAATATTCATAGTCATCTGAGTTTCTGAACCTTCTGAATTCAATTTTATGATTCAGAATATTCGTTCTCATCTGAGATTCTGAATCTTCTGAATTCAATTTTAAGATTCAGAATATTCGTTCTCATCTGAGATTCTGAATCTTCTGAATTCAATTTTAAGATTCAGAATATTCGTTCTCATCTGAGATTCTGAATCTTCTGAATTTAATTTTAAGATCCAGAATATTCGTTCTCATCTGAGATTCTGCGTCTTCTGAATATTTTTCAAATTTCAGCGAGCTAAAATTCGATTGTATTTTGGTCAGCACCGCCGGCGTTAAAACAGCAATTGAAGACGCAATTCAACGTCTTTTTGATACATTAACATGGACATTACGGTATGCAGAAGTTACTGTAGCTTCCATCATATAAAATGTCAGGCATTCAATTTCGACGACGTCGCAAACCATCAACACATTCTTGACGCAAGCAATCGATGTTCTTTCAACTCGTCCGCAATCAATCGATGAAATCGCTGAAGCCAATTCGAAACATTCAATTTTTGCTGAAACCAATCGAAAAGTAAAAAAAAAAGCACCGAGTCTTCTGAATATTAAGATTCTGAATCATAATCTTAGAAGATTCTGAATGAAAAAAAAAGCAAATTTCAGCTGAAAGAGGAATGGAAAACAATGGAAGAGCAATATACGTTGCTCCGTTCAGTCGCCGGATCTGGTGTCGATCAAATCGATAATGTCGAAGCGAATTGGGATCGTTTCGAGCTGATGCTTGACAGTCATCAATTGATGATCAAAGATCAAGTCGATGTTCTAAAAAGTAATGTGATGACAAACATCAAAGGAATTCGAGATGAAGCTGAAAAGTTGAAAGCTCGTTGGGATCAATTCAAGCCAAAAAGTGAGGCGCTTCAAGGCAATCGCGAAGAGATGCTAAAAGCGATTCAATTCATCAAAGAAAAACGGCAACAATGGCAAGAATTAGCGGATGAACGATTGAAAATTGAGTGAGTTACGTCATGGATCGCATCGCATCGCGACTGAATTGAATTTATAGAAAAGAAAGCGAACAATTCGGAATTGAAACGCCAAAACTGGAAATAATCGATGAAATCGATGAAGACGTCAAATTATTTGAAAACAACTGGCTGATTTATGAGCAATTTAATGAAGAGCTCGATGAGATGGGAAAGGAAGAGTGGATTGTTTTCAGGTGTGAAGAGAAGGGCTGACCAGGCTCGCAGCACATTTTCAGCTTTTTTCCAGAAGTAAAACGTATCTTTTCGATGAGTTTCTCCAAAAATGGACGGAAAAATTAAAAAGCGGCAACCAGACGCACATGAGCGTTCGCCTAATGAAAGACGTTGAGCATTTTCGTCAACTCAACGGTGCTCTCAAGTTTTGCCGCGGCGACGTTTTATCGTCGGACCATTGGCACGAGATGTTTCGTCTGTTGGGAATGGCGCGCGGGACGACAATTGAAAAGCTTAAATTTGGCGATTTGTTGAAGGTGTCGACGAACATCATCGAAAAAGTCGATGAGTTGAAGCAGCTCAACTCAAGAGCTCAAGGAGAGGTGGCGATTCGCGATGCGATACAAGAGCTGACGTTGTGGGCAGCACAGGTGAGAGAAACAGAGAGACGCTGAGAAAACGATTTGTTCAGACCGAATTCAATTTGGCTGATTATAAACATTCGAATGGTCAAAATCTGAAAGTGATTAAAGAATGGAAAGAATCGATAAATTCTGTAATTAAAAAAAAACCATGCGCAGCTTGCAGAAAATGTGAAAAAAATGTTGAATTTTCAGTTAAAAGACAGTCAAGCTCTCCTTCAATCGTTGAAATCTTCGCCCTATTATTCACAATTTTCAGACAAAACAGCTGTGTGGGAGACGAGGTTGAGTGAAGCCCGAAAATAAGAAATGAGCCAGAGCTCTCTTTGTCTCTTGCTCTCCGTCTATTTTATCTGAAATTATTTTCAGACTGGCCGATCTCGACGTTTTCCTATCACAAATGAACGAAATTCAACGAAAATGGATATATTTAGAGCCGATTTTTGGACGTGGCGCGTTGCCTTCAGAAGCTTCACGCTTTTCACGTGTCGATTCGGAATATCGAGCAATTCTGAATGGTTTCAAAGAATAAAAAACGCGCGGCGAGCGGAGGAGGAAAAAATAAATTTCAACAATTTTCAGACGTCACCAAAGACGCTCGACTGATTTCATTATGCAGTCGTCAGTCGCTGAAAAAATCGCTGGAACAAATTGTTGATCAGCTGAATCGGTGTCAGAAGGCGCTGAATCAGTTTTTGGAACAGAAGCGCACGGCTTTTCCGCGATTCTACTTTATTGGCGACGACGATCTGCTGGAGATTCTTGGACAATCGACGAATCCGCTTGTTATTCAGTCGCATATGAAAAAATTGTTTCAGGTTTTTTTTAAAGGAGAGAAATGCGCTCTACTGAACAACAAAAATAGATTTAAAATTCGCTTGCGAGCCACTTGTTTGAAAACTTGAAGACTAACAAAATGCGCGTGAAGTGAAATGCAAAGACTGTCTTATTGCTTACAGTACTACAAATAATTTTTTAAAAATATTCTAGTCCTCGAATAACAATTTAAAAAAAATTCTGAAAATTTGAAATTTTTTTTAAACATTGCAAACGCGCTCTGCTGCACACGTTCTCTTTCTCTCTCACTCTCTTGCGAACTGCAATGCCTTATCATTTTTTTTTCTCCAAAAATCTCAAAAAAATTCCAAATTTTTTCTCAATTTCTTTTTCGAAAAAAAAAAACATTTTGTTTTCAGGGAATCGACAAAGTGATCTTCTCATCAAATTCTGAAACAATTTCTTCAATTGTTTCAGCTGAAGGCGAAACGGTTCCCTTACTGAAACCGATTCGAATTGTTCCACAAGTCGAAGTATTCGGAAATTCAATTCAAAATTTTTATTACAAAACTGTTTTTTTTTGCAGACGTGGCTTCAACAAATTTCAGATGAGATGCGCCGAACGTTACGTGAGATGTGTGCTCAAGCGGTCAATGATCCTCAACCATCATTGTCCAAATATCCGAGTCAAGTCTTGTGTGTTGCTGAAGAAGTCAAATTCAGCACAGCGGTTGAATCGGTTTGTAGCATAAAGTTTATTCTCCATTGTTTGCGTATTTCAATTTAAAGTTTTAAAGGAACATACAGTTTTCTTTCATTTTTTAAATAATTTAAACAAAATTGTTAAAAAAGCTCAACATTTTGACAATAAGTCGCGAACGTTTTTTTTTTCCAGGTGTTAGGATCCAAAGATCTGGGATCATTAAAATCGCAGTTTCAAGAAAAACTAAAAACCTACACAAACATGAAAATCGATGACAAAATATCAGAACTTAAACTGAAATCATTGATTCTTGATCTGATTCATCACATCGACGTCATCGATCAGCTAATCGATAAGAAGGCGTCATCCACAACGTGTTGGACATGGCAACGACAATTACGCTTCTATCTTGTTAATGGATCGGTTGTTCTTCGACAAGTGTCCAGTCAGTTCGATTATACTTATGAATATCAAGGAAATTATGCGAAGCTTGTTCATACGCCATTAACCGATAAATGCTATTTAACCTTGACGCAAGGTACTTATCATAGAGATAGAGCCGCTCGCTGACCGCGACGCGGTTCAACTGTCTGCGACTCGTGTTTGTTTCAATCAAACTTTTTTCAGCAATGTACATGGGTCTGGGCGGAAATCCATACGGTCCTGCCGGTACCGGCAAAACCGAATCAGTAAAAGCGTTGGCTGCCCTAATGGGTCGTCAAGTTTTGGTGTTCAATTGTGATGAAGGAATCGATGTTCAATCGATGAGTCGAATTTTTACGGGAATCGTCGAGTGTGGCGCGTGGGGATGTTTTGATGAGTTCAATCGTCTCGATTCGGTTTTACCTTTTTTTCAGAAAATTTGAAAAAAAAAATTTTTTTTAGACAGTTTTATCAGCGGTCTCGATTCAAATTCAAACGATACAGGGAGCCATCAAATCTCGAGCCGGTTCATGCCAATTTGCCAACAAAACTGTGCAGGTTAATCCGAACAGCGCGATTTTCGTCACCCTTAATCCGGCTGGCAAAGGCTACGGTGGTCGTCAAAAAATGCCCGACAATCTGAAGCAACTGTTTCGTGCCGTCGTGATGGGACGTCCGGACAACGAGCTGATCGCTTCAACAATCCTCTACTCGGAAGGCTTCGTCGACGCCGCGAAATTGGCGCGAAAAATTGTGGCGATTTTTGGACTGAGTCGCCAAATGTTGTCGAAACAGCAACACTACGATTGGGGTTTACGAGCGTTGAAGGTGGTGCTCGGCGGGTGTGGTGCACTGAGACGAGCGAACATTGCTTCGTCGTCGTCGCCAAAAAAAAGCGAGACGGATGTGGTAGTTGAAGCGTTGCTGCTGAACACGTTGTCGAAATTGACATTTTCCGATTCACAACGATTTGTCTCATTGATTGATGACATTTTTGCCAACGCAGTGAAGGAAATGACGAAGGTTTTCCTTTTTTTTTCTTATCTAAATTTTCATTAAAAATCCTCTCATATGAGCCTTTAAACAGAGTGCCTTTAAAACAAGCGGGTATAATGAAATCAAAAATAAATTTGTCTTTAATTTATGTGCCTTTAAAAAAATGAAGTTCGCATTCACTTTTGAACAATGCGCCTTTAAACAATCTAAATCTACATGTCCCTTTGAACCACCAACTAGAAAAAAAGTGTATGTGTGTATTTTGAACGAAAATCAAAAATTTCCGGGTCTTACAGCGATTAATGAAAACTAATTTCAGTTCGAAAATTTGATTGAACCATTAAATGAGGCGGCGAAAGAAATGAACATAAAATTAAGCGAAAAACAATTCGAAAAAGTCTTTCAACTCTATGAACAAATGCGTCAACGAATCGGTGTCGTCATTGTCGGCGAAGCTGGAAGCGGAAAATCGACAATCTGGAAGGTGCTTGAAAACGCGCTGCTCCGCTCCAAACATCAATTAAAAGTGACGAGATTCAATCCGAAGGCGGTGAATCGCAACAAATTGCTCGGAAACATGGACATTGATACGCGCGAATGGTCGGACGGAATTATAACGGCGGCGGCGCGTGAAGTGATCAAGGATACAACCATTCATCATTGGATCATTTGTGATGGTGACATTGATCCGGAATGGATCGAAGCTCTGAACTCGGTTCTTGATGATAATCGACTTCTAACAATGCCGTCCGGAGAGCGAATCCAATTTGGCTCCAATGTGAATTTCGTTTTTGAAACCGATTCGCTACGTTTCGCGTCGCCGGCGACAGTGTCGCGAATGGGAATGATCTACATAAGTGAAGAGGACGTTTCGCCTAATGAAATTGTCAACAGCTGGCTGACGACAACGTTATCACAAGACAACGCCGACGTTCCAGCAGAAATTGCGCAATGGATTGAGCAACACTTTTGGAAAGCGTTGAAATTTGTGAAGCTGAATCAGATTGGTGGTGGAATCACGAATTTCGCACTGATACGTAACGGGCTGACGCACTTGAAGACGAGCAAGACGAAGACGCAATTTCTGGTCAATCTATTCAATGGATTCGCGCCGTGTGTGGTCGTTGAAAAAAGAGACGAATTGGCGAAAAATGTGATTTTTCAAGGTAATTTTCAAAACGATGGGGAGTTGAAAAAAGGGGGAGAATTAAATTTTAAAAGCAACAGCTGAAACAATTGTTACCGTATACTAAAAAGAACATTTTTGAGGAATTTCAATTGCCGACACGTCAAACATTTGTTATGATGAAAGAATCGATGGAATAATGACATACACGGATGATTTGACACAAAATGTGACAAAAGAAGACATTGAAAAAGAAGATCAAAGACCATTCGTTCTGACTTCTGATGCTCAAAGATATTCGGATATTGTAAGACGATTTTTTTTTGTCCACCACGCAGAACCTATAGCCGGTTGTCCAAAACATTTTTGAAATGCATACATTTACCGTGTTTGCAAACACGCTCCATTGACAATTTGTTGTTGGCGCGAAAAAAGAAAATTGTAGAACTTTGAATTTGCAGATCAGATCATGGTTGACAAATGGAAATCGAGAAAGCTTTGTGATAACTGGATCGAGTGGATGCGGTAAACAACAATTATTGAAGTATTGTTACCTCAATGATCATGAAAGTCAATTGGCAACTTTGTATTGCTCAGCACAATCCAGGTTTTATTCTGATCAGAATCTCGCTTGGTCACGAGAATTTTCATTGATTTTTCCCTTCAGCTCTTCACATCTTCTTCAGTTAATTCAACAAAATTGTGTGCAGGCCAGCAATCCGACGGGAAGGTTTCGATTTTTTTCAGATTTTCTACATATAATACATATGTGTTCCTCTCTCTCTCTCTCTCTCTTTCTCTCTCTCTCTCTCTCTTTCTGAGCAATCCATTTGTAAAAAATTGAAAATTTTAAATTTTTTCAGAGTTTGGCGCCCAAAAGATCGGCCATATTTGATAATTTTTCTGAAAAGCATGAATCTTCCATCGGCTGACAAAGTCGGTTCAAAAAAGAAAACAAAAAAGCATTTTTTTTTTTCTAAATTTTTTTCCAGTATGGAACCAATGAGCTTCTTGCTCTTCTCCATCAACTCCTAACCTATCAAGGATTTTTCGATCACAATTTGGAGTGGGTGTCAATTGAAAATATTCAGGTGAAACGATGGAATCTTTTGATGGAAAATTTTTGAAAAATTGTCTTCATTCATCGATTTTTTTATTTTTTCAGTTTGTTGGTTCAATGCATCCACTTGGTGAATCGTCAATAAGTGTGCCGCCTCGTCTTTTTTCTCTGCTTCGATGCATTTCGTTAAACAATCCCGATGATACTCAACTCAATTCGATTTATCGAACTTATTTGACACCAATTATTGAGGTATACGGTAACAATTTATTCAGCTGTGTACGCAATTGTGTTTTGTAAATGTTTTTGAGTTTTCAATCCTTTTTTTAAGTTGACGGGTAGCAAATTTTCATTGTTGTCTGCGTCTCTCACCCTTAAAGCTGGTTTTATAGCTCATTACTGTAACTAATACTGTAGCGAATACTGTATTTACCGTAGCTTTTTTTTTCCTCTAGGCGTAATGTAGTTTTCTATGTCGATTTTTGTAGCTATGAATACTGTAGCAATAGTTCCAACTGTGTAATTTATTTGAAATTTTCGTGAAAATAATCTTTTTTTTGTTCTCAACAGGACTCAAACGTTGAAGTGATTGCCAACCGTATGGTCGACGTGTTCAATCGTGTTCAGAAAACGTTCCGTGTGGCCGACAATCAAATATTTGCGTTTTCGCCGCGAGATCTGACCAACTGGTGCGCATCGCTGCTGCGTCACAAATTGACAAATTCGACACTAGAATCGGTGTTGTGTTTCGAAGCGACGCGAATTTTTGCCGATCGCCTACCAACCGAAGAGGAGAAGCTGAAGTTTGAAGAGATTCTGAAAAGCGTCATACCACACACGACTTCGAACGGTACGAATCAACGATTCAAATCGTGATGAGACTGATCATAAACAATTTTTCAGACAAACTTTATGCGACAATGGATGCGTCAATTCCTGGCGACACCAGCGTCGGTCTTCAACTGACACCGATAAGCGTTGACGATTTTGCGCAACATCTCAACAAATCCATCAATCGTTTCGAGTTTGAGGTGGCGAACTTCGGCGCGCTTCCAACGCGGCAGTTTATCAAATTTTGTGCGCAAATCGATCGAGTTCTTACCGCACCATCGGGACATTGCTTTTTGCCGGGTCGCAGCGGATACGGGCGACGCGATGCGGTTCGCCTCATCTCGCACATGCATCGTATGCAGTTGTTCTCGCCGACGGTCGCCGCCAACTTTTCGGCAAAACAGTTTGATGGCGAGTTGAAGGCGGCGTTGAGCCAAGCGATTGCGAATAATGAGCACGTCACATTATTATTGGAAGATCACCAATTGAGAAAAAACGCGTTTTTACAATCAATAAATTCATTATTGGCCAGCGGTAATGTTCCAGGATTATTCAATCAACAGGTTTTCTTTTCATTATTCTCTTCGTTGCGGGACTCAAAACATTGTTTTTGGAAGTTCGCTTCACTAAAATCTCCCCTTTTAGTTGCATTTTTTTCTGATTTCTTACCCCGCCCTTCTCCCTCCCCTTCTAAAATCGCACTCTACCGATAATTTGAAAAAACAAATTGAAAGTTGACCGATTTTTATAAATAGACAACCAAATTTAAGATGTTGCAATTCTGCTCTATTGCAAAAAACGTCGCACTTTTTTTTCGAATTAACGGTTCATTATTGATTTTTCAGGAACTTGATGCATTGACAGCTCAAGTCGCTGAGGCAGCCAGTCAGGCCGCTTTTACAGGCCCACTTCAACAGTTTTTGGCTCATCGTAAGAAAAAGGGAAAAAAAAACAGAAAAAAGAAATACATTTTAAAGGTATTCGAAGTCTCGTTCATGTCGTTCTGATTCTCGACGTTGAAGCGAATGATTTCAACCTAAACATCGTTGAAAATCCATCGATTCTGAAGCATTGCAACATCATCTACGCTGATCGCTACGATCGATCGTCGTTGAACGAAGTTTGATGCCGATTCAAAATTTTTTTTGATTTTGGATCCTACGAAAATTGGGGATTCTTTCAGATACCAAAACTCTATCTGGAAAAGCAGAAAATGGCTTCGTCGCTGCCCGATTCAATTATGACGGCATTCGCTGATGTTTTGGTGACGTTGCCTCAACATCTTTCAATTCAACCGATCAAATATAGACAATTTGTGGAGAATTTTGTGAAAATCTCAAATTTTAAAAAGTCGACGTTAACTGTTCGACTCAATCGATTACAGGTTTTAGTTTTTGAATTTTTTAAATTCTGTGCATTTTTGCGTTAGATGTTCGCTCAATTTTATGAAAAAAATTAGTTTTTTGTTATGAACTTGCTCGTGAGGTGTTTACAGACTACCAAATGATCATCAAAATTTACAGAGCTTAAACAAAAATTACTGTAGTTTTGTGCAATTATTCGTGAGGTGTTTGCAGACTTTTTTTTTTACAGAAATTTTAAAAACCAATCTTCTTCCATTTTTAAAAACACTGTGCCATTTTGCGTGAGATGTTTGCAGGATCATCAAAAAATTACTGGTTAAAGTCAATTTTCTGTAGTTTATGCGATTGTCCGTGAAGTGTTTGCACAATGATTGATTGACCCGGCATTTTCTCCAACGGTTTTTGCTCTTAAAATATCGATTGATATCGGCCTTTTCAGGGAGGCGTTTCGAAATTGAGCGAAGCACGCGAAGAAGTGGCGAAAATGCAAAAAAAGGCGGGAAAAAAGAGCAAACTTCTCGCTGAAAAACAGGCAGAAGCTGACGAAGCTTTAAAAGCAATAACGGAAAGTATGAGCGTAAGTGATCTGTGAGAGGAGAAAAGCCGAGACTGAGAGAATTCAGGTCGACAAAGTTTGTATTTCCAGGGTGCCGAAGATCAAAAATTGTCAATGGAGCAATTGAAAGCGGCGACTGAGAAGGAGAATGTTCGAATCGAGGAGCAAAAAGCAAAAATTGACGAACAACTCAAAGAAGTTCAGCCAATGATCGACGCTGCTCGTCAAGCGGTCGGCTCAATCAAATCGGAATCGTTGAGCGAAATCAGAAGTCTTCGCGCTCCACCAGAAGCAGTTCGCGACATTCTTCAAGCTGTTTTATTGTTCATGGGCATTTTGGACACGTCATGGGAAGCGATGAGAAAGTTTTCTTTTCAACTTCAAATTAAACGCGCAACGCAATGCGCACGCGTACGCAAGACTTTGAAATCGTCTGGGCTTCTCCTTATCTCCTTGTGATAACTCATAGTAAAAGAGATTACAGACGCAGACAATGATGAAGCGATGCGTGCGCGCAATGCGGTTTTTTCCTTCAAATTTTTAGTCTCATTTTTTTTCAGATTTTTATCAAAAGGTAGTGTAAAAGATGAAATTATGAATTTTGACGCGAATCGAATCACAGCCGAAATTCATAAAAAAGTCTCGACACTTGTCAAACAAAAGTCGAGCTCATTCGAAGAAGCTGTGAGTTTTATAAAAGGAATTCATCAAAAAAAAAAAAAAAAAAAAAATTCTTGATTTCAGACAGCGAAAAGAGCATCAATCGCTGCTGCTCCGCTGGCCGCTTGGGTGAAGGCAAATTTGGAATATTCGAAAATATTGGAAAGAATTTCGCCGCTAGAAAATGAGAAGAATAAATTGATCAAGTGAATTTTGGTTTCAATAAAAAAAAATGAAAAAATAAAATTCAGAAATTTGAAAAAAGCCGAAAAACAAATGGAAAATCTGTCAAAAGGCCTACAAAGTGTTGATGAAGTCGTCGGTGAGCTGAAGCACAAATTCGAAATTCTCATGAAAGAGGCGACACAAATCAAAGTGGATCTTGATCGAGAGCAGGAGACGATCAAAATTGCCGGAACACTTGTCGAAAGTTTGTCGGGCGAATTTCAGCGCTGGAAGACACAAATTGAAACTCTCGGCGAAGAACAATCAAAGGTCTGGAAATGTTTGGACAACAATCTTTGATAGAAAATTTTGTGGCTCAGGGTTTTTTTTTTTTCAAAAAAAAAAACCGCGCCGCACTTTGCGAATGAATGACCGCGCCCATTTTTTTGCATGAGTCAGACAATTTTCAAAAAAAAAAAGAGAAATGTTCTTAATCTTAGTTTTAAGTTAAATTAAAACCGTGCCAAACTTTACAAAAAGGAAATTTAAATAATTTAAAAAAAAAAAGGAGAGATTTGTAAATAAAAAAAAACCGCGTCGCATATATCACTTGCGCTGCGGTTTGCGAGTTCAATGTTTCGAAAAAATTTGAATTTGTTGGTTTTTTTAGTTGGACATGTGCTCATTAATAACATCAGCGTTTGTGACATATCTTGGTGGTTCAAGTGAAAAAGATCGACAAAATCAATTAAAATCGATATGTAAAATGTTGGGGATTTCATCATCCACTTTCAAGCCGCTATCATTTGGATCAATGGAAACCGAGCAGCTGAATTGGAAAACAAAAGGATTGCCAGCTGATCAATTGTCATTGGAAAATGCGATGATAATGTTCAATACAGATCATATCCCATTATTGATTGATCCATCCGGTCAAGTGCCAGCATTTTTGATCAACTATCTTGAAAAGTCGGAAATGTTCAAAGCGGCTCAAAGCGATTTGATGACACAAATCGAGTTGGCGATTCGATTTGGAAAAACGATCATAATTGACGATGTTGTTGAATTTGACGCCGCATTGATACCGATTTTGAGAAAAGATCTTTCGTCACAAGGACCACGACAGGTAATTGACCGACCATCTGACATTTTTGTGTCCGTCGTCCGCCAGTTCTCCACTGAACTCGACAAATTTTTGGCGTTCTATTTCTCTTTCTCTCTCTCTCTCTCTCTCTCTCTCTCCCTCTTATGATTTTTTTTGTTCTCTCAGGTTATAAGTTTTGGCGGCAAACAAATCGACTACAATCCCGAATTTCGATTATTCATCTGCACTAGAGACGACAAGGTAACAATTCGGCCGAATGCCTCAAATCTGCTGAACATCATTAACTTCACAACGACAATCAGCGCGCTTTCGGCACAGGTGAGTGCTTGATTTGCGAAAAATCAAAGTGCAAAATTAATTGTAGCTTCTCGACGTTGCAATTCATATCGAGAAACCGGAGCTCGAAGAACGATCGAGCAGTCTGCTCAGAGATGCTGAGCTGAAAAAATTGGAGCTGGAAAAATTGGAACAATTATTATTGCAGGTCGAACCTTTTTTTTTTTCTTTCTTTTTCACCTCTCAAAATTTCAGCAGCTTGCAACATCTCAAGGAAATCTATTGGATAACACGGCTCTTCTGGACTCACTGAACAAGTCGAAAGAAAGCGCCGAAATCATCAGCAAAAGTATCATCGAAAGCGAGCAATTGCACAAAGAGCTGACAACTGTAGAGTTTTTGTTTTTGTTTTTTTTTTCCGAAAAAGGAAGAAGAAGCGAGCTCAACAACCGAACGATTTTCAGCAAAAAGAGATTTATGTTCCGCTAAGTCAATTCACTTCCAGCCTGTTCTTCTCGTTTTCAAATCTTCATTATTACGATCACATGTATAGTTACAGTGTGAACACAATCATGAACTTATTCGAAAAGACTATTCGATCGTGTCAGGTATGGTTCTTCTTTTTTTCTTTTTTTTTTTGCTGAAAATATCTGAAAATATTAAAAAAAAAAAAAAGGACAAAAAGTAAGACTGATGCCGGTTCGTAAATGCTCTTAAATGGTGAAGATCACGATTTGGCGTCAGCATTAAAAGCCGCTTCAGAATTGGCTAAAACCGGCGAAAGCATTAGATGAAGAAAAAGATTTTAAAATATTTTCTTATTTCGTTTCGAGACCCAAAATTTAAAAAAAATGTTTGTTTCCATTAAAGGACAAATCATCAAGTCGTGTGGAGACATTGGCTCGTCAAATGCAGCTCGTTGTTTTTAATCACATCTCGCGTGGAATCTTTCGTCAAGATCGTCTGATGTTCGCGATTTCATTCATCAACGCAACAATGCCGAAAATGTTTCAGCCAAAAGTAAGGACACCTCCCCTCTCCCTCACATTCCATCCCATCCCCTTTTTCATAAACTATTCAAAATTTCAGGAATGGGAATTGTTCACTGGTGTGATTGTCGATGAAGCGTCGGCAAGTGATACAACACGCATCGGTTGGATTGCGCCCGAACGAATGTCGGCGGTGGCGAAGATTCGAAATCAGTTGCCAAGTCTTTTTCAGACGTTACAGCTTCATGATGAAGCGACGTGGAATGAGTTTTCAAAGACGTTGCAGTGTGAAAATTCTTTTCCAACGACGATCAACAACAAACTTACACATTTTCAAAAAGTTTGATCCATTTTTCTTCAAATTTCAAGTTTGATTTTTTCAGGTTTTATTGATTCAAGCTGTTCGTCCAGATCGATTATACAATTGTCTAATGGATTTCGTCTTAAAAACATTGAGTAATTTTTTTTTCTTTTGGGTCTCGAGACGAAATCATAATTATCGATTTTTTTACAGACATTCAATCAATAAATCCGATCGCTTTTGAGTTAAATGATATTTTCAACGAGAGCACCTCAACCGAGCCGATTCTCTTTATTCTCGCCGACGGTGCCGATCCATCACAGGAGTTGGCCGAGCTTGCTTCATCTCAACACATTGGTTATCAATCGATATCGATGGGACAAGGACAAGAAGTGGTCGCCTATGAGGCAATTGAGAAGTGTGCCGAAGTCGGCGATTGGCTTTGTCTCAACAATCTTCATCTGATGCTTTCGTCGGTTCCAGCGATTTTGAAACAGCTTTCGTTGCTGAAGCCGAATCCAAAGTTTCGATTGTGGCTTACGACTGAAGCTGACGCTCGATTTCCGTCAATGATGTTGCAACAATCATTGAAGATCACATTTGAACCGCCACCGGGTAGGAATTTATTTTTCTTTTGTATTGATTTCATTGATCATCAACACAGGAATCCGAAACAATTTGCTTCGCACCTACACACAAATCGATCGGCAGCAACAACGATCGGTGATGACGTGTCAATCTATATTCGTGCTTGCCTGGCTGCACGCGCTTCTACAAGAGCGTCGCACCTTCATACCGCAAGGTTGGACGAAATTCTACGAGTTTGGCGCCGGCGACGTTCGCGTCGCACGAGCCTTCATCGAGCAGCTGACGTCGTCGAAAGCCGACTGGGAATTTGTGCACGGAATTTTGAAATTCGTCATCTACGGCAGCAAAATTGAGAATGACTTCGATGCGAACGTTTTGGACAGTTATATGATCACCCTGTTCAATGATCAGAAGATCAATGGACGACCGGGGGTTCAATTGGTTAAAGACATTGAAATTCCAGCTTCATCAAATTTAGAGGTTCTTTCTCTCTTTCTCCTTCTCTTTCTCTCTCTCTCTTTCTCTCTCTCTCTCTTTCTCTCTCTCTTTCTCTCTCTCTTTCTCTCTTAAAAATTTCCAGATTTTCTGGTATTCTTCTGAATGTTTCAGGATTACGTTAAATACATCTCAAAATCGATACCATCAGTGGACGAGCCACACCTGTTCGGTCTACCGGAGAACATTAAAAATTCATGGGTCGTCGTCGAATCAGAGAGAACAATCGCTTCGATTCGATCGCTGGCACTTGGCGACGCGAAAAACGTTTTGGGCGATTCGTCACAGGAAAAAATTCAGCAAATTGTTTCACTGTGGAAAAAGCTGTGCACCAGCGGCGGTGATTTGCACAAAAAATCGGTGAGCCTGGGATTATTGAAGAAAAAAGAAGCTATGAAATCGGTTTCTTTACTACTTTTTTTTTAGATTCCGGAAGCGATTCGATCCGATGATCCGATTGTTGAAGTCTTATCATTGGAATCAATCAACGCTCTTCACATTCTTCAACAAGTTCATAAATCATTGAAATTTGTGGCTTTGAGCGCAAAAAATTCGGCGACAGCGACGACGTCAGCAACACGTAAAACCATTGAATCGCTGATTTTTCAGCAGACGCCTGATGAATGGGATTCATTTTGGAGTGGACCGACAGATCCGACAGAATACTTGACAAGTGTCATTAGAAAAACGAGCGGAACATTAAAGGTGAATATTTTTTTTCGCCGACTTGAAAGATTTCTTTTAAGCTCTTCGATGCTGCCAAATCATCGCAATCGTCGGACATTTCGATCGACTTCTCCGATCTTTTCTATCCAAACATTTTTCTCAATGCGTTACGTCAAAAAACGTCACGTCAACTTGCGACGCAAATGGATCAACTCGAATTGGCATCGGGTTGGGACGCGTCTTCGTTGCCATCAAAGCAGACAATTCAAATTCGTGGTCTGCTAGTTCAAGGCGCGATTTTTGATGGATTCTTGAGAGAAACGACAGTATCAAGTCCAGTTTTTTCGCCGGCGCCTCCATTGTTTTTAGCATGGACTGCGACGGCGGCGAAGGATGCGGCCGAAGTTGGAACTTATTTCAAATTTTTGGTTACGATTTATATATTTTTTTGTTTTGAAGGCTTCATCCACTGTGAAAGGAGAACAAGTAAAAGTTCCACTTTATACAGGAAGTGATCGATCGGAGTTGATCGGAGTCATATCGATGCCTTGTCGAGGAGTTGAAAACTGGAACATCGCATCAGTCGCGTTATTTTTGAAATAATTTTTTTGCGTTCATATTTCAGAAATTACTGTAACTAATTTTCAGCTGTGTTATTTTTTCAAAGAATTAGGAAATTATTATTAATTTGCACATATTTTTCAACCAATTTTTTATAAAATTTTCATAACCTCACAAACCATTTCGCACGAAAAGCAAATTCAGACATCAAATGTTTTCAGTTCTCAACATTTCTTGAGAATGTCGCCCCAATGCGAAATTTTTTATTTTTCAATTTTCACAGAAATTTTGTGTGGTGAAAAAAAGGAGGGGGGGGGGGGGCGGGAATCAAAGAATTAAAATTTGTACGATAATTTCTCTGAGAAAATCGTCCGCTTTCTCCGACACTGAAAAAATGGTGGAAAAATCGTTGATTCGTCAATTCCTCATTCAAAAATGGCATCGCCGTTTCTGTGGTCGACGCTCTTGCTCGTCACGCTTCTTTATTATTTAGTCGTCGACGCCAAACTTCCATTTTACAGTAGGCTACAGTAATCAAGCGCACTTAATTTTAAAATTTGTTTTTACAGACCGAAAATATTGCGGACGAATCACAAGATATCGAAGTTTTACAATGGTTTTTTTCCGAATTTTGTGTTTAGAAGAGAGTGAGAGACAGACGCAGGCGAATTTTTTAAGAAAGCGCAAAACCCGGTGAAATGTCAGCGCATTCACAATGCATAAAAATTTGCGATAACAAAGAGACGCAGACAAATCTAAAAGAAAAAAGCTGAAATTCAGTTTGGCGAAACCCGCCTAGCGTCTGTTGCTGATTTTCTGGATAAGACAAGGGAAAAGTTTTGAAACAAAATTGTTTAGACCGATGAGGAGACAAAAAAATCAGGTCACGTAATCTTGTTGGCTCCATGGGCTGTCACAATTCATATTGGATCAGGAAGTGGATCATCAAAAGTGATTTGTGGCGGAACATTGATCACAAATAAGCACGTTTTAACAGCGGCGCATTGTTTTCGAAAAGAATTTGTTGCCATCAAAAATAATAAATATTCAAATCGATATTGTGAGCCGTAAGAATCAATTTCTGGGATTTTCGTTCCTCAATTTGTTTTTTGTCGATTTAGAAATCAACGATTCACTGATGAAGAAATTCTGAATACAACTCTTGTTCGAGTTGGAGCTGTTTGTAATGCAAAAGACGCCCACGCTGGTTGCACAGAAGATAAAGCTCTTGGAAAATTGGTGAAGATTAAGCGGTGACTTTTTTTTTTTTTGGAAACAGTGGTGGCACTTAAAAAGCATCGTCCTACGTTTAACGGGTTTGGTTTTTAGTTCAGCGTTTCTCAATCTAAACCTAGTTTGACAAAGCCGTTGCCTTTCTTGTAGCTAAAAAGTGTAAAAACCCCTAAAAGAGAGAGAGAGAGAGAGAGAGAGAGAGAGAGAGACTGGTGGGAAATAAGCGAAACCCGCGAAAAGTTAGTTGATAAATTTTTACAAGGGAGAGTTTGAGAAAAGTAAAAAAGATGAAAATCAATCATCTGAACGAAGTTTTGAAGATTTGGTCTGGAGAAATTTTTCGAAACCAACTGTGAGAATGGTCACGATTTAATGATCATCGAATTAAACGAATCAGTTGAAAAAGTGGAGGCGGTGAATCATATTTGTCTTCCATTCGTTCAGAAGTTCAAAATTCCCGATGGAATCAACGTGACATCGTTTGGATGGGGAAGCGATCCGGGAAAAGCTTACGACAACGAACCGTATCCGATGATTCAGATACTTGATTTAGGTGAGCTCTTCGTTGTGGCTTTTAAGACGACGCCGATCCTACAGAATCGACACCGTTCGATGAATGCGTCGACAAATGGGGTCAACCGATTCCTGACGATTCCTATTGTACCAAGGAGGAGGAGGAGAAAAATGTGTGTTCGGGTGACAGCGGCGGCGGAATCACGTTTCGACCAAAATCGTCGTGGCGTCAATATATTGTTGGCGTCGTCTCCTACGGAACTGACTGCTCGAAATTATTGTTGGGCGCCGAGCCGCGAGCACAAATCAATACCGATGTTCGAAAATATGAGAAGTTCATTCTCAATTTTATAAATGGCAGTTAAATTTGTTAAAATTGTCTGAACTAATAAAATATGAAAAATTTAAAATATTACTGTAAGAGTTAGGGTCTCACAAAGAACTTAACATTTACTGTTTATGATCCTTTAAACTTTTCAATGAGAAAATCTTAAAACGTTCAAAAAAAAAGTTTAAGAAGACTACAAACTACGAATTTCGAAGAAAACAATTTCAGCATTACAGTAATTTGTAAAATTATTTTCTTACTGTAGCTTGAGAGTGTCGAAGGGTTGGTTACACAATGAAAAAATAGCCACAGTAAGAACAGAAATTATCGATTAACTTTCACATTGGCAACAAACTAAAAATATTTTCAGCAAAATTTGGAAGCTTTTCTGAAAACTTTGGTGATTCGTTCGATATTTTCTGAAGAGGTGACTACAAACTACAACAATATGTCCAACTGCTCCGGTAAAAATGGGGCGCAAAATTTGACTAATTTCCTTACAATTTTTGACTGTAAAAGTGTTCGTTTCAAAATTGGTTTTTCTCAAGAAGAGGCGACATTTAAACGGAAAATGAGGAAAACAAAATTTGAAAAAATGCGCGACTGAAAAAACTGGCGAATTTTTGAAAAATTGGTGGTCGAGAAATGACAAAAAAAAATTGGCAAAGTTTCTCTTCCAGCATCACCCCAACAACAATAACAACGGTGAGAAATGTTTGTGTATTTTTTGAAAAAGTTCGGCCACCATGAATTTGTAAGCTTCTTCTTCTTCTTCTTTTTCTACACATAAATTTATATTATTTTTTTTTCGTTCGTTTTCCCCCCAATCTAATGCAGCAAAAATTTTGTTCTCCCTTTTCTTCTTTCTATTTGTGTGGTGGTGGTGTGTTGGTTGGTTGGTTGGTTGGTTAGGACGACGCTCGACCGACTAACACATCGATGAAGGAGGAGGAGAGAAAGAGATGTGTGTGTGAGTGTGGAAAAACGAGGAGGGAGGGGAGGTGAAGAGAGAGAGAGAGAGAGAAAAGAAAACGAGAGAGCGTCACAAACTCAGAGAAAATCGACGATATATTGCATCGTTGTGCGGAGACGGAGAGCGTCATCGATTAGACAAAAAGCAGTCGTTTCGTTTCGGGTTGGCCTTGTGCGAGCGTCGTCGTCGTCGTTGTCGTTGTCGTTGTTGTTGTCTCTACGTCTCGCACTATCTCATCATTGGTGGTGGTGTGTCATTCATTCATTTTATTTCATTCCTTCTCTCTTCGGCGATTCACATTGAGTCGCCTTGTGTGTGTTAGTCAGGGCTGAAGAAGAAGAAGAAGAAGAAGAGAGGAGCCGTTTTTCCTTCTTTTTTTTTTTGCTTTGCTTTCCTCATTCACTCTTTATCTCTAACAAATTTCTCTATTCATTCCTACTATTCTCTCCTTTAAACATACACTTTTTTTTCATTTTTCAATTTCTCTAGATATTTACCAATCAACTATAGAAAAGGAGGCAAAAGCAAAGTGTGTGTGTAGGATGAAGAGAAACAAATCATCATCATTTAAAAAAAACCCACACACACACACAAATTTTTGTGATCATTGTTTTGTTGTTTCCTCCTCTCCTTCCATGATGTTCCAAAAATTTTTTTTCACACACACGCACAAACTACATATGTGAAATTTGTTTGTTTGAAAGGAGGAGGAGGAGGAGGCATGATAGGGATAGAAAAGTGCATTTAATTTATTACCGTGGTCAGAAAAAAGATGAGAGAGAAAGAGACAGAGAGAAAAAGACAACAAAAACAACAACAAGAAAATAATGACTTCTTTAATTTTTCCTCATCAATGAAAAAAAGCCTTCTTTTTCCGTTAATTGTCGCTGCCTCACTGAAAGGAATGACGAGAAACCGCTTCTATTTTTTCTAGGAGGATGAGCTTATTTCAACTCAATGATTTAACCGAGGAAATATTTGGGCATTTATGTAATGTGGCGTTGACGAAATGTAGTGATAAATCGGAAAAGAAGCGTGCTGGATGCGGTGGTCGAGCAATGCGAAAGCGAGTTCTCATCAAAAACTTCGTGTCAGACTTGTTCAAAATGCCGAAGAAGGCGTCGTCGACGGCATCGTCGACAACATCGTCATCGTCATCATCGTCGTCGTCATCATCCGATGAGTCGATGTCGAATCGAATGCTGTCGCCAACATCATCGGATGACGACGAATTTGAAGATTATGAAATGACTGACGTATCGTTTTATGATGATGAGATTGAATCTTACGATGGTGGAAGCAATATCAGTTATCATCAACGTCAACAAATTGATCGACAAATTGGTGAAGATTGTTGGTTAAGTCAAGCGGATTTGTATCAAACCGAAGGATATTACACCGAGCCGCAATATGGTAACACGAAAATTATCGATTAATTCTTTTTGAGAAAACAAACCTTAAAATCAATATTTTTAGGATTCGAATCATCTTCAATTCATAACACAATGCAATATGGGATTTATGATGTTTATTCCAATGTATCTGAACAAGCATTAGAAGGTGGTTTACCAGCACCAAACGATCCATTGGCAAGTATTTCATCAATAATGCATCCAACAGAATCAACAGGATACGAGATGTATTCATCGTCAACTTCAATCGACACCAATGACGAGAATCAATTTTTCCCAACAAGTGATGATTATTTTCTAAGCTCTTCTACTGATCATTTCGTAAGTGAAACTGCAAAAAAATCGGAAGAAAAATTTGAATTTTTGTGTTAGGAGCCAATGGAAGAAACTCACGAGCTGACCGATTTAGATGCATCGACTGGTGAAATTCAATTGAATAAGAATAAAAGACGAAGCACAGAATTATTTGATGATTTCAATGTGGCGTTTCAGAAAAGAATTAAGATTTAATTAAAATCATGAATTATCTAGTTTTCTAGTTATTCTCTATTTTTAAATATTTTTGTTAAATGTTACTATGCTGGTATTTTATTTTCTAGATCAAAATTTGATTTTTTCTAATTGAATTTTATTTAACTTTACGTTTAAAAAAAAACGGGCGCATGAAAATATTATTGCAAGTGTCTCTCTCTCTCTCTCTCTCTCTCTCTCTGTCTCAATATCTCAACTGTTTACTTTTTTTTTTTTTAATTTTTGGAAATAAGCCTTTAAAGAACTTTAATTTTCTGTATATAATTGTCTTCAAGCCCAGAAATTTTATCCCCTACTCCCTCCGTCTCAATAAAAAAAAAATAAAAAAAATAAACGGTGCCTCAGGGATTTTTCTATAATTTTTTTTGTTTTTTTTTTTAAATTTTAAAAATAAAAATGTTTTGTTTCAATTTTATCCGAGTGGAGTACATGCAACGGCAGTGCAATGCGGAAAAACAATCAAAATTACGACAAATTACACCGAATGGCACAAATTGTTTATTTACTGGCAATTTTTTTTCTCTCTCTTTCCTTCTCTCTCTCTCTCTCTCTCTCTTTCTTTTTTTTGTTTTTGAATATTTTTCAATGAATTTCGTTCAGAGTAAAAAATATCAGTTTTTAGAATATAAAAAATTCGTAAAAATATGTTAAAAAAACAAAAAAAAAAAACAAAACGAGGTGATCTTTTTTGTATTGAAAGGGAAAATAGTGGAACACACGACGGAAAATGATACAATACCTTATCATGTGACAACATCACATTAAAAAGTGTGAAGGATTTCTCATAAAATGATAATTTGATTGTTCAATACACATAAAAGTGTTAATTTCCTTCGTTTTCCCTTTTTTATTCGATGATTCTTCATAAAAACCAAAAAAACACTTTTTTAAAGTGTTTTCTTCTTTCTTTTCTCTTCAAAATTGCAAAAGAAGGCAGAAGTAAAGTATTTACGTGCTCTAATCCTTTCGCCGTAAATCCGATTTTTCATTTTTTTTTCCATTTTTCCAGCTTTTTCTAGATTGTTGCATGAGATTTCGTCTTTTTTTTCTATCGATTCAATTTTTCTTTTCGCTTTTTCAATCATTTTTTTACAGAAAATTTAAAATTAAAAGTGCGCATCTCGCAGAGAAGAGAATCCCGCTTTATTAAAAAAAAACAGATTTTCAGGCGCTCAAAAATGTACTGTGATTGTGTAGTTTTGAATTTTTCTTAAAAAAATAGCGTTTAACTTTCGAAATTGTCAATGGAGCATGTTCGAACCTTGACAAGTTGTTTTGTGGAAATCGTTGAAAAAAAGTTTTTTAAGCAATGCTCTAAAAATAAACTGATATTGAAGCACACACACAGAAAAGAAGCATAGAGAGATAAGCGTTGAACACTCAAAAAACCGGACAAAAAAGAGGAAGACGGAGAGCAAGATGACAGAGAGGGGGGGGGGAGGAAGAGCAATCTAATGAGGTTGCACTCATGTTATTCTATCATCTGCTCCGTACACCCTCTTCTGTCAGTTCATTTCTATTCTTTTTTTTCCAAATTTTATTCCAAATCGATTTTCCATTTTTTTAAAATTCAAAAATGTCTTGAAACTGATTTTCTTTCAGCAAAAATTAGGCGAAATTCTGAAAAATTTTGAGGAAAAAAGATGATTTGTTTGTTTTTTGTTTTGATAAAAAACATTTTTTTTGCCGCCTCATTTTTGTCATGGAAACAGAATTCAAAGTGGCGAAAAGCTGAAAATTGTTTTCTTTAATTTTTCATCACATAAAAATCCAACGAAATTCTGTTTGAGAAACTCAATTTTCGCTTTTTTTCATTAAAAAATTATCACATTTAATGAATAAAATTAATCGAAATTCGCCATTTTCGTCAATTTTCTCAACATTTTTTCTTCCTTTCTTCTCTTGCCTTTTCCTCCTCTCAATTTTCAGTGCTCGTTTATTTTTGTTGGCTCTTCTCTAATGTTTTTCTTCAAACTCTCAGAATTGTTTCTTGAAAATGTGTGTGAAGCGCACTTCCGATTCTGTCAGAAAAGCCACAACTATGTTCCACCATCTGTTCTGATGGATAATGTAAATGCGCTCCATTGAGAAATAGTGAAGAAGAAAATAAGAGAGAGACAGAGAGAGAGAGAGAGGGGAAAGGTGGTTAGCTTAATAAAATCAAGCTACTTTTTATGTTTTATTTTTCTTTAATTCGATTTTTTCTCAATTAGTTTTTTAGTTAAAATAATTTCTTGCCGCTGTTCAGATGTCAAATGGGCCAGAAACAGGAGCCCTTCGTAGAAAATCGTCGCTTCATATTCGCGATACGCGAATCGCTGGAATGTATGATTTGGAAAAAACAATTGGACAGGGACATTTTGCAGTTGTGAAATTAGCAAAACATGTGTTCACTGGTGAAAAGGTAAAACATTTGAAATTTTGAAAGTAAAATAAAATCATTCAATTAAAAAATAAATAAATTTTAAAGGTATTTTTTTTAAATTTTCATTTCAAACTTGTAAAATGAACAAGTTATTTAAAAAAATAAAAACAAGGAAATTTCAACCAATATTAATCAGAACTTTTTACTGATTTTCCTCGAATTTTTTGAATTTATTTTCATGTAAAAACTTTAACATTTTTAAAATTAAACCTTATTAAAATTTAAAAAAAATAATTATTATATTTAACTGTTTTAATTTTTAAGGTGGCTGTGAAAATAATCGATAAAACAAAAATTGATGAGGCTTCAACGTCACAAATAATGAAAGAAGTGAGATGTATGAAATTGGTTCAACACGCCAATATAGTTCGGTTATACGAGGTGCTTGATACGCAGACGAAAATTTTTTTAATATTGGAACTTGGCGATTATGATCTTCATGATTTCATTATAAAACATGAACGAGGAGTTTCCGAATCGTTGGCTCAACAATATTTTTGTCAAATTATGACCGCCATTGATTATTGCCATGAATTACATGTTGTTCATAGAGATTTAAAGGTATTCTTAAAAGAAATAAGGAATAATTTTCAAAAAAAAAAAAAAATTAATTTTCAGCCTGAAAATGTAGTCTTTTTTGAAAAACTTGGAATGGTAAAGCTAACAGATTTCGGATTTTCGAATAGTTATGAGCCTGGCGAGCAATTGAGCACATCGTGCGGATCGTTAGCATATTCGGCGCCCGAAATATTGCTTGGTGATTTGTATGATGCGCCAGCTGTTGGTACATTTCATTTTTTTTTTCTGTCAACGTTGAAAATTGAAAAAAAAATCGAACTACTTTTAAAGATGTTTGGTCCCTTGGTGTGATTTTATTCATGTTGGTGTGCGGGCGACTGCCATTTCAAGAAGCCAACGATTCAGAAACGCTGACAAAAATACTTGACTGTAAATATTCAATACCAGAAGCTCTTTCAGAAGGATGCAATCGGTAAGTGAAAATGATTGAAAAAACAAAAAGTCAACATTCTTGAAGATTAATTCAATCAATGCTCGTCCGAGATCCGACACAACGAGCCACCCTTCACACAATTGTTTCAAATCCATGGGTGATGGCGGGTGATCGAGGATTATCAACGGTTATTAATTAATTAATTTTTTTATTCTTTTTAATTCTGGAATTTTTTCTAGGCGATTCCGTTGATTGTTCGACATCACTTGCCGATTTCCGCGCACGCCACAATTGTTGAACAAATGGTCGCTGGTGGAATCGCATCGGAAGAAGAAATATTAACGTGAGTTCAGTGTGTTGAATTTCATCCAACATTAAAATTTTCATCTGATTTGACACACTTTTCGTGTTAGTTTATTGGAGTTTCTAAAAAAAATTTACAAAAAAGCATTTTGAAATCTGTAAATAAAGAAGAATTTATAGTTCATTGGAAAAGGATGATTATAATTCACTAACAGCCACATATTATCTGTTGGCTGAAAGAGTATTAGCATCATATCGTGAAGAGCAAGCAAGAGAATTATTAGCAAAGCATTCAATACAGGAAGATAATTCGATTGAGCAATGCGAAAATAATCGAACAACGCCGACAGTTGTCAATTCAAGATGTCGTTCAAGATCGAATTCATGGAGAGCTCGACCATGCTCGATTCTTAAAGAAGAAAGTGAAGAGGAGCTATCGACGTATTTAAGATCAGCGAGTCGTCAAAGTAGCAGGTAAGATATCAATTTTTTTTGTTTTGTCTCAATTAGCAACATTTATGCATGATTTTTCTGTGGTTTTGTCGAGAAGAAAAAGAATACGGTCATCATTGTTCTTTGTGTTTGGTTTTTTTTTAGATTCTTCCCACTGCACGATTTTTTGTCATCCCCACGAAGTGGAAGTCGATGTTGCAGCGCACAATTGTCGCGTCAAAATTCCGAAGAATCAACAAATCAGAATGACGAGTTTCGCCCAGTAAGCTTCTATCTACCATCTTCAACATCATCCAACAATTTGATGATGATGGCGACGTCATCGTCAACAACAACAACAACAACAACAACAAACCAATCAGTACCCTTAAATATTGTTGGTAGCGGAGGAAACGGCATAGGTGGCGCAATGAACACATCAATCAATCGTTTCGAAGATGGCGTTCTATCGCCAATCGACGAAGCCGAAAATGGTGTTGAAACTGAAATGATGCAAAAAGTGATGAGACGAAGTGTGCTCAATGAAATTGTCGACGACTCAATTAATCGAGCCGAAGAGCACACGATGCGAAAATCGAGCGATAGTTGTTTGCATGGCGAATTGAATCGATCGGCATCAGCCAAACGATTATTGAGAAGGTTCTTAAATTTTTATTTCTTTTTGAAAGTCACCAAAAATGACCCGTTCATGTTGGGTGGGAAAACGGGGGGGGGGGGGGGGGGGTTGAGCATGAAATCACAGCACTTAAATGTTGTTTGTTGGCACATTTGAAAAATTATTTTCATTTCTCCCCCGCAAAGATGTGATTTGTTGCACACTGTTTTTCCATCTCCTTACCTATCCTATTTTTAAAAAAAGCAGGAAAAACGAGGCATCATTTGTTTTTTAGAAACTCATCGCCGTCGGTATCAATGTTTTCGGGAATATCGAGAGATCGCGTCAGCCCACAAGCGGTTCAAGAATTATTGGATTTGAATCGACTAGGTTTGCCAAATTAACACTTTTCCTATCCTTAAAATTGTTTGTTTAAAAATAACACAAAAGAAGAAAAAATGCTCAGAGTTTAGAAGGAAAACAAAAAAAACACTTTTTAATTTTCAGGAGGTGTTCGTGGACGAGCGGCGAGCCCCGAGAGTGTGCGAAGTAGTCGTTCGCCGTCGCCGCCGGCACCGAACAGTGGGCGAACGTCGCCGGCAATGTCGACAATTTCGTCAATGTCAAGACTAAAAGTGACGTCGTCGAATGTGACAAATAGCGGAATGCGGAAATTGTCGTCGTCGCCACATTTGCTGGGAATTTGTGAAGAGGTCAATTTTATTTATTTCTTTTTTTTTCGGTATTAAAAGATGAAAGTGTGCTCTATCGTGAAAATGTTAGCAATAGAGCGAAGATTAACGAACGAATTTAAAAAATTTAAAAATATTATTATTTTTTTAGTTATCATTAAGCACCGGCTTTTAGTTAATTTTTTAAACAAGTTTCAGACAGAAGAAGGTCATGAAATAACAAGCACGACATCCAATCGTCATTTAAGAACGATGGACGAGAGAGTAGGAAGAGCAAATAGGTAGGAAAGAAATTTAGAAGTAACGATTTTTTTTTTTTTGGAAAAAATACGTTTAGATCTGCTTCAACTGGAGTAGTTCATTTGCCAAGCCGTCATCATTCGGTACATGCGACAAAAAGCTCGGCAGCATCCTTGTTGACAACACCGTTCTCAACGAAAACATCGATTCCTGTGATGTCGGCGTCACCAAGTTCAAGCTCATTTGTGCAATCGACACCAAATACTTACAGGTATTTTTAGAAAAAATTTTCAAAAAAAAATTATTAATTTTTCGTCAGCGCGGTGAGAATGATTCGACCGAGGCAGGCAATTGTGTCGCCGGATGTTTGTCGAAGATATGATCAACAGCAAAGGTTCATCACAAAATCAAGAAGAAGCACCAGGTAGATACTGATGAAATAACCTTAAAACCGAATAAATTCTGTTTTTAAATTCAGCTGTTCCTCATCCGAAGCATCCGACGACGATGACAATCGCCGATTAACCATGATCACGTCGAAATGCGCTACAAAATTTGACGAAAAAGGCAAAAAAGATGAGGATGATGATGGAAACGGTGGAGTCGGCGAGAAAAAGAGCAACCGAGCTGAAAACGAGAGAACGCTGACTAGCGGAGAGAAAAAATCGAAAAACGAAATGGTCACAGGTAAAGAAGGCGGAGGAAAAGGAGGAGAAACAGGAGAAAAAAGGTAAGAAAAAAAATTTTTTTTTCTTATTTTTGGTTTTTCTTATCTTACAGATCAACTTTCAATGATTGTGGTGTTCCGTTAAAACCAATTCCTGAATTGACATCGCTGGATCCGACGAATGATACATCAGAAAATTGTGGGATCTGGTTGAAAAAACGAATATTGGACTTACGATCGTGGACAGAAAACGAGGCGAAAAAGTTTGAAATGATTGAAGTATTGAAATGGTTCGAGTTGGTGCCAAAACGCTTTGAGTACGAATTTTGAACAAAAAAAGAGAAATGTATTGATTTTCTAGATGCGGCGATGATCGAAAATTGAGAAGATCAACATCAAATCAGAGTTTGGAGAAAAAAAAAGATGAAGAATCGAGGGAACAAGACAAAGAAGATGTCGAAGACTTTAGATTCTTAGAAGAAGCGACAGGAGAAGAAGTAATTTGTTTTGATTTTTTTTAAAAAACAACTTTTTTTCAAAGATGGAATCACCAATTATTCAAAAAATGTACAATGATTCGAAATTTTCATATTTAAACACGTTGCCAATGGAAAAAGTGGACAAATGGTTAAATTGTGCAGAATTTGTATTTTAAACAAAAGGAAAAGCTCCATTATTTTAAGGAATTATAGAATTAATATAGATTTCAAGAAAAAGAAAAAGTCTTTCGGAATATGTTTTGTATATTTTAGCACATGAAATTGATATTTGTTGGTTTGTGATTTTATTTTCTTTTCGAGTTTTTCCGGTTGAAAATTAAATTTGGAAAAGAATTAAAAATAAAATTTATTGTTGAGCATTATTAGTCGAATTCATATTTTTATTCATTTTTTTCTTTCTTTTTTTTCTTTTTTTTCTTTTTGGTTTTCTTGACCCAATCTGGTTTTTGCATGGAGCTTAACAAGTTTATTCTTTTAATTTATATGTTTGGGTCCAGCCCCCCCCCCCCCCCATCCACTGCAAAAAATTGTTTTATTTCTTTTTCGTGTAGAATTGTGAGAAATTATAGAAATAATGTTTATTTTATTTTTTTAATGAAAAATTAAAGTTGTAAAATTAAAAGTGTCGATTGATTTTTATTTGGTTTTGGTTCAAAGAAATACATTTTGTCATTTTTTCGTTGTTTTTTTTTTATTTAAAAAATTTGCAGATGAGGGTTGTAAAACTGGAAATGTTTAAATGTTGGCCGAGAAAATTCAGCACATCGGCTTTTCAATGGCCAATAAAGGTGAAACTGAAATTTCAAGAATTTTAGAAAATCGAAAACTCATTGAAAAAGAATTTCTTTGAGATTTTCAGAACGTGCGGCTCAGTGAGCAGACAAAAAAGATTGAGGCTCATTGGTCACAAAAACTGGTCGACTCGTTCAATTCATCGAAAATTGTAGACAAATTTCAGATATTTTCATGTTTTTTTTTTGTTCTGTTGTTTTTCAGAAAAATGCCGAAATTTCAAGTCTGAAAAAGAAATATATTCTATCGATGTTTCCGTATCCATCAGGACGTCTTCATATTGGTCACATGAGAGTTTACACAATTTCAGATGCAACAGCAAGATATTATCGATTGAATGGCTACGAGGTTGGAGAGGAGATATCGTTGAATTTCGTTCAAGAAACGTCAACAAAAAATTGATTGCAGGTAATTCATCCGATTGGTTGGGATTCGTTTGGTTTACCAGCTGAAAATGCAGCGAGAGATAAACACGTTGATCCAAGAGAATGGACATTGAAGTAAACGATTTAAAAACAAAATAAAAACAAAAATGTAGCAGATGCCTTTTAGGAATATTGAATCAATGAAGGAGCAGCTGCAAAAAACGAGAATCCTTTTCGATTGGGATCGCGAAATTTCGACGTGTGAACCAGAATTCTTTCGTTGGACTCAATGGATATTTTGCCGACTGTTTGAGCACGGACTGGTGAAGCGTTGCACGGCCGAAGTCAACTGGGATCCGATTGATAAGACGGTGTTGGCCGCCGAACAAATCGATGCGGAAGGAAGAAGTTGGAGAAGTGGAGCAATGGCCGAAAAGAAGAAGCTGAGGCAATGGATGGTTGAAACGCCAAAATATGCGAAAGTCGGAGATGAGCTTTTTTGAGAAAACAATGTCTTGCAATTAATTTTCAGAGACTTCAAGAAGGTCTCGAAAAAATGTCGAATCAATGGGGAGAAGTGTCAGATATTCAATCAAATTGGATTGGGAAATGTGATGTTTATCGATTCATGTTTCCATTGCAGGTATTTGGAAATCTGGAAAAAAATCTGAAATAAAAAGTGACAATTTAAAAAGGAAACAACATCAAAAACAATTCTGGATGAAGTTTTGGATCTGAGAATTCATGATATTCATCAAATTGCTCAAGCCGAATTTGTTATTATAAATCAATCACATCCATTGGTTGTAAAATCTGGAAATCAAGAATATCCATGTAAACATTTTTACAAAATTCGCGCTCCTTTGATAAATTTCAAAGTGTTGAAAATACACTGGCAACGGTTCAAGAAATTCAAACTGATCTTCTGTTCGCCGCCTGTATTGAAGCATTTTTTTTCTTGCGTGATTTTTTGTATTCAAAAACTGACATTCTCACTTTAGATCTGCTACCGATTCAAGTGTTGAATGGAGTAACAGGAAAATGGATGAAAATTGTGGTCGCCAAAAATGAGGAGAAGCCCGAATTGCGAATGTATATGAATAGTCGAATTGGATGTTTTGAGAATGACAAAGATATTTGTCAGAAATTGAAAATTGAACAATCGAAACGAAAATTGTCGCTCAATAAAAATGATATTCAAGAGATTGCGGCGGTAAGAAATGATTTTTTAAGACGAACACCGAAAAAATGTTAAAGTTTGGTGGATATGGCGGATATGAAACGTCGCGAACATTAAATGATTGGGTTGTAAGCCGACAACGAGGCTGGGGAACCCCAATTCCAATGATAATGTCAAATGATGGAAAAACAGCGAAGCCGGTAATGGATGAAAACCTTCCGGTGATCGACAACGATCGCGGTCGATTGATTGAAGGAGAAGGTCGCATCGATTCGGACACACTGGACACGTTTTTCGACTCATCCTGGTATTATTTAAGATATTTGGATTCGAAAAATAAGAAGAATCTGATCTCGATATCGGCGGCCAAAAAGATGCCCGTCGATGTTTACGTTGGTGGAATTGAACATGCTGCTGTGCACATGTTTTTTGCCAGATTTGTCGCCTATTTTTTGAAGGATATTGGTGTTATCGAAGTAAAACGAAAAGAGAAGCCAAAAATTAGAAACGAAAATTTCAGATAAATGAGCCATTCACTGATCTGATTCCTCAAGGAATTGTGAGAGGAAAAACATTGGTGGAAAAAGAAACGAGACGATATTTGTCGCCAGAAGAAGTGGAATTAAAAAGTGTGAAAATAATGATGGAAAAAAAACGTAGAAAAAGCAGTTTCAGATAAAAAATTGGTGCTGAAAACAAATGAGAACATCGAAGTGGAGGCGATATACGAAAAAATGAGCAAATCGAAAAACAACGGAGTCGATTTATCGGAAATTCTCGAAACAGACGGTGTTGATTTGACAAGATTGAGATTGTTGGAATCGGCAGCTCCACGAGCTCCGATCAATTGGGGTGAAAATGGTAAGAAATGATGACATTGAGTGAAAAGCCAAAAAAAAATAATAAAGCAGCAAACTTTAGATTTGAAAGGAATCAAAAAATTGATTGATCGAATCGCGACGATAGCGTCGGATGTGATTGAAGCGAAACAATTGGGAAAATTGATGACGATTGATGAGAAAAAAGAGGAAGAAATTCGAGAATTTTATAATTTCTTCGTTCGAAATGTTGGAATGTGCCTTGAAGTTCTTCATTTGCATAATACGGCATTGATGAGATTACAAGGATTTACAAATGCATTAAAGGTGTGCAAACTGCTCATTTCAAAATTGAAATTGTTTTCTTATTTTCCAGAAAATCGATCCCGTTTATTTGGCGAACAGCATTCAAGGAGAAAGAGCTTTGAAATCATTGATTATAATGATGCAAGTTTTTTGCCCTCACATATCAGCTGAAATCTGGTCTGGAATCGGAGATGAATCGAAACTAGTGACAGAACAAAAATGGCCGGAAATCGATGCGGACGCTCACATTGATTTCTTGCTAATGATTGATGGTGTCAGTTGTGGAAGGCCGAGTATTGATCGGAGAATTATAGAAAAAATGGAATTGAACGAATTGTGGAAAAGGGCGGAAAATAAAGAGCACTCTGAAATGATTGGATTGTTAAAAAAAGAGAAGCTGAAAATCAAGAATATTAATTTCACCAAACGAAGTGGTGAGAAATTAGTTAAAAAAAATAGAAAAACAAACTGATTTTTCAGGATTCCATGTAACACTGTCGGCATCGTTAGAAGGAGACAAAGAAAAAAATCGAAAAATAATTGGAAATATTTTAGATAACTTACAAGCACAGAAAAGAGAAGCTTTTAAGTCAGCAAATGGAAAACCAAAAAAGAAAAAATCTAAAGCTGTTTGAAAGTCAATTATATTTCACGGGTTTTAGCTTATTAGGAATAGATTCTATATTTATTGTTACTTTGTTCAATAAATTTTTTTGAATTTTTTTTGAATTACAAAAAATTACAATCTTATTGAACATCTTTGAACTTTTTACTGGAATAAAAACTAAAAAATTATACTTAAAACTATCTCTGTTTGATTTGCGCCGCATTTGCATTAGAGCACGCTTGCCCAATCAGATTAAAGGCGCAGTTAGTTTGCAAGAAAAGGTCTCACACCGTTCCTAAATAATTGAAGAATTCGATGGCCTAAAATTTCGCACTTTTTAATATTATTTCTGCTGTTAAAAAATTTTTTCTATTTTTATTAATTTTTTTTTGAGATTTATTTATGAAAAATGTTTACTTTAATTTTGAAAAGTTAATTTTAACTTTCAGCTTGCGGTACCAATTTCTTCACTATGAGAGGACCAAAGAAGCATCTTAAACGTCTTGCGGCACCAAAGCACTGGATGCTCGACAAACTCGGAGGAGTCTTCGCCGTCCGACCAAACCCAGGAGCCCACAAACTTCGTGAATCACTTCCTTTGAGTTTGTTCCTCCGTAACCGTCTTCGTTATGCTCTCAACTACACTGAGGCCAAGAAAATCCTCAATCAGAGAACCGTTAAAATTGATGGAAAGGTCAGAACTTGCCACAAATTCCCAACTGGATTCATGGGTTTGTTTTAGTATAATATTTGAATAACATCCATTCGTATTATGTATTACAGATGTTGTCAGCATTGAGCGTACCAACGAATACTTCCGTCTTCTTTATGACGCCAAGGGACGATATGTTGTTCACAGAATTCAAGCTGCCGAAGCTGAGTTCAAGCTCTGCAAAGTCAAGTCTGTCCGAACCGTAGTCAAGGGAGTCCCAATCTTGACCACCACTGATGGACGCACTCTCCGTTACCCAGATCCACATATTAAGGTAAATAAAAAAATAATGAACACATTTCATCAGAAATAAATATAGGTCAACGACACTGTTGTCTTAAACATTAACACCTCGAAAATTTCTGACTTCGTCAAATTCGAGCCAGGAAATTTGGCTTTCATTACTGGAGGACGTAACGTTGGTCGTGTTGGAATTATCGGTCATCGTGAAAAGCTGCCAGGAGCCTTTGATATCATCCACGTTAAGGATGCTGCTGGACACTCCTTTGCCACCAGGTAATTACTTAAACAAAGGAGAAATGAAGGTCGGGGACCGCGAGGGTCGTAAACGTCCGGCTAAGGTTGGTTCCTTTACTATATGGTCTCATTTAGAATCTCAAACGTATTTGTCATCGGAAAAGGAAACAGAAGTTTGGTATCACTTCCATCTGGACAAGGTATCCGTCTCTCGATCGCTGAGGAACGTGACAGACGTATCGCCCAAAAGATTTAAATCTTTTTTGTTATAAATAAATTTTGTTACAAAATCTGTGTTCAAAGTTTTTATTTTTGTATAAAGAACAAATGAACAAATATTGATGGATACAAAAAATACGATTAAATTAGAGTCACAGTTCACCTTCTGATGTCGGTGGAAATTTGGAAAGCTTTGTCGGGAGTCCTCTGCGTCTACAAACATTCTGGAATGTCTTCGTCTGCTTTAAAGAAATTAATATCAACAAAAATAGTAGAAGGTGTTACCGACATGGAGGCTTCGTCCAATATTTATCTTCCATCTATTTCTTTACCAATAGTTGAACCGATCGGAGAAAGCCAAGTTGTGGCAGTTGTGGGAAAAAATGAAGTAGCGGATTACAGGTAGAAACAAAGTTGAGTTATCTGATCTTTCATCTGATGTTTAAAGATATCATCCATTAGTTTGTGGAAAATCAATCAGAATTGAAGATATTCAATTTGTTGATGCTGTTCCACTTGAAACAAATAGTTCAGGAATTTGTTGTAAACAAGAATTCATTTCAAAAAATTCGATTTAAAAAATTAATTCAGTGATTGGCTTAAACGATGGATGTGATCAAATTGCCGAAATAATGTCAAAATCATGGACAAACGTTTATCGTCTTGATGGAATTCTTGGAAAATCAATCAATAAATCAAATGAAGATGAGACGGATATTTCAAAAATAAGTCGACATCGATTTGAAAAAGTTCTGGCACGAATCGAATCCGAATTCAAATCTCTCACTTTTCAATATGCAAACGTTGATTTAGAGGTTCGCTTTGATTCGCATAATAAAGTATTATTCGTTGTTACCGTTCCAATCGAAATCGGTCGGCGGTCTTTTCATGATTTTCCCATCAAAAACCTTTCAAAAATTTAGAGCGATGAAGCTTTCCAAATAGCGAGAAAGGGTCTTCCACGCGCTCAACTTCCACACGCTCAAATAATTTATTCGCTGCAATTGAATTGGTTCAAAAATCCGCGGTTTTCGTTGACGATTCACAGCAGTGGCGAAGATGACGAAATGCTAAGGCGATTAATTGATAATATCGCTGCGAATTTGTCAACGAAAGCCCTTCTCATTCGACTTCAACGCCAATATTTTGGGCCATTTAACAGTGACGACGCATTATTGGAGAAACAAATAAATTTGCAGAATATTATTCGAAATATTTCCATTAATCGGTTCGAATCTCATTTTTTCCAACAAAAAACTAATCTTTCTTTGTTTTCTTCTAGAAAAATCATTGCCACGACAAACATCGATGAGAAGGTTGTGATCCGGCAAAACAATCAAGAAAACCAAGCTGAGCAACGATCACGTGAAATTTTTGATGGTTTAGGATTAAAAAATGCAACTGATCAAGAATTCGATGCGATGAGGCCAGCGTGGCCTCGAAATTATTGAAGTTTTTCATTTTTTTTTAAATTCATATTTCCGCGGGTTTTTTTCTCAGTAAAAAAAATTTTTCTATAATTTATCAAATATATTACAAAAATTTTTGAAAAAATAAATTTAAATAATTGAAAAAAAAATACAATGGTTCATCGGTTTAAGGAGTATTGTTAATTGTTCCAGATAAATACGAGATCCAGTAATGAATGAAATATCTGATCAATTTTTTTCAATCTTCAAGCTGGTTGTCTTGTTGTTTACCGATCTCGTTCTAAAAATAAAAAAAATGCCACATTTTTTACATGAAAGATTCAAAAACTTTTCGTGATCTTCTCTCGAATCGGTGAATCGATGGGAAAAGTTAGGAATTTCTAGTCAGTGGTGATCTCAATCGCTATGTTCAGGATGTCAAATGTGATATTGATTAAATGATAAAGTAATTATTATATGTATTTGCATCAAAATTCACTTCTTTTATCAGTTTTCTTCCTGCAATTGTTGTATTTTATTGATGGATTAAGTAATAGATAAAAAGCCTTCTTTTTTAATTTCCTGTAGTGGTTAAAGGACTCTCATAAAGACACATTTGTGCTCCGTAAATATTGTCTTGGTTGTTTGAATATAATTTTCCTTTTCTATTGATTCAAATGTTTGTTTGAAGTTCGAAGTTTTCACAGATTCATCAAAGTCAGATCAAAGCGATCATTTATCTAGTTTTGCTCGTTCTTGATTTTCTTTTTAGGTTGCTCAAATCCTTATCAATTTAGAACGTGTCGAATATATATATGTATTTTAATTGAATACGACGTATTTTAAATAAATGAAATTTAAAAATAAATTACCGAGTTCAATTTTAAAGGAACATTGGTTTTGTTGGACTGGTCTTGCCACGACAACTTCTAGTCGATTTACATTTCTAGTTATTTTCCAATTTTTCTTATTCTTTAGTTGTTATTTTTTGATATTTTTCACATTTCCAATGAAATTTGAAACAAAATATTTGTTGCTTTACGTCAAAGTTTCAAAAAATTAAGAAAAAAACGCAAATTTTCTTGAAAATCGATGGAGATGAGCGAAGATCTCATCACACGCTCTAACATCTCTTCAATACTTCCGCTCTCTCATTGGTTTATAAATACGCTCGCTACATTTCACCTACACATTCGCCACACTCTCTACGTCACCTCTCCCATCCCGCTGTTTTTGAAGAAAAGGAGAGAAGAAAAGAGCGTCAAAATTATTTTCTTTTCTTTCAAGACTACAGTTTTTGTATTGTTTTAATTGTTTTTTTTATAATTAAAAATTAGAGTTTTGATTATTTTTAGAAAAATTGAAAAAAAGAGAAAAATTTTAACATTATTTGTGCAGCTTTTCGTGGAAAAAGTTCAAATTTTTTTCTTTTTTTTTGATTAAACAATGTGCTGAAGACGAAATCAGTTGAGCACGCACTTATTGGCACCATTTTCCAAAGCAAATAATACGGGTTTTGTGATAAAATACCCATTTTCTTCAAATATTTATGCGTCATAAAGCAATTTGAATCAAAATAAATTTTTATGACGTTTCGCCAAATGTTTAACGCTTTCTGTGTTTATAAAAATTATTGATTTTTTAATCTTTACGAAATTTTAGAATTTTTTACTCAAAATTAAGAAAAATTATTGATTTTTTAAAGTTACTTTTAATTGTCAAAAGTGTTAGAAATCATCAACCGGTTTCCATCAATTATAAAAAAGATTGATTCGATTAGTCATTTTACCACTTTTCCAATTTTTAGATTAAAAAATGTGTAAATCATTGATTTTTGACGTTCTCATTGATTAATTCTCTTATCATTTTTAATAATTGAATGCGTAAATTTGCTTTGTATTGATTGATTTATACAAATATCAGCTGATTTTGTATATTTTTCTGTTTTCTTAAAAAGCGGAAATGTGACAAAGAAGCAAATAAACGCAAAAAGAAAAGAAAAAAAAAACGTCAACGATTTTTATTGAGAGAGAAGGAGCATTATATGTACATGGTGTTATGAGATGAATTCTGGTTTTTGTCATTTCTCTTGTCATCGTTTTACTTTTTTTTTCTTTTTACATTTACATTAAAAATATTCATTTTTTAAATAAAAATAAACATTTTTGCTTTTTTTCTCAAAAAAATGAAATTAAACGTAATTTTTGGAATTTAATTGACGCTTCTTTTCCAATTTTTTTCTTCCTTTTCACTTTTCCGTCTCCTCGTTTTTGGGTTGATTTGTCGATTAGAAATTATTACGAATCGAACACTTCTTCACCTCCCCCTCATAATCGATTTTTATTCACACGAAACATTTTTGTAGGAAAATGGATTTGAGCGACGAGCAGATTCGTGGTCTCAGCCGAGAGCAACTTTTAGAGCAATTTTTTTTGATGAAAGACGAGTTTAATGAATATCAGACAAGCTCATCGGAAATGGAAAAGATAATGGATGCTGAGAATGAGGTGAGCAGGCTGAAATTAATTTGAGAATCGATTAATTTTTTGCAGGATTTGAAAAAGCATAAAAAACGGCTTGAAATCCAATATCAACAAGCGATATTAGATCAAAAAAGAACGAAGGTTTAAATGATTTCTTTTTCCTTTCCCCCGACTCATCAAAATCGTTCAGGAACGACAAGAAGAGTCGCGAACTCAATGGATTCAAGTCGAAGAGCAATTAAGAAGAGAAAATGGTCAGCTACGGGAGCTGTGTGAGCGGCAGAAGGAGAGAATTCGAAAATTGGAGCAAACGAACGATGTGCTCGAAAGATCGGATCGAAACAAAGAATTTATGGCGTCGGATTTGGGGACAAAAGTGAGAGATTTTTGAATTCATTTTTTAGAAAATTGAAAAACATAATTTCAGCTGGATAACGCAATTGAGAAGATTGCAATGTTGGAAAGTGAACTTTATGAAAGACAAATTGCATCCGACGAGGCGTATAGATTAAAGTAAATTTAAAAAGGAAAAAAAGAAGCTAAAAATTTTGAACTTTTGTAGGGAAGATTCGCGAGTCACTGAGCGACCTCGTCTAATTGTGGAGCCATTGAGAAAAGAGCAGCAAAAAGAAATGTCAAGTCCGGATGATCCGATGTCGCCAGGGCCGAGCAAGGACTTTGTGCAAAGTAAAAAAAAAAAGAATAATTTTTTTGTGAAAGAACTAAAACGGTTTGCTTCATTTCTAGATATTGATAACGATGTTTGTATGGAAGATGTTGACGCAGATCACAAACCTGATCCGATGGATGAATCAATGGCTCATCAAATGGAAGGTGTACAAATTGGAAATGATTCACAAGTTGTAGAAGAAAAAGCAAGTTTTTAGGTTTTTTTAAACATTAATTCCTACATTTTCAGAACCGAAAAGCACCAACTGGAGCTGGAGCATGTGTAAGCCGAATTGTAAAAGATTTAATGACAAAAGTTGAAAGACTTGAAACTTTATTATCAACAATTCGAGTTTCTGGATCATAAATTGATTTTAGGATTATGTGAAATATTGAATTTTTCCTCTTTCTGAGATAGTTTTTACCTCTTTTTTTCCTTTTGAGATTAAAATTATTTTCTTCCACGCTAGAGCCTTATATATTTTATTTGAATGAATTTTCAATTTTTTCCAATTTTAATTAAAAAAACAAAACAAAATTGTGTGTTGTGTTGCCATGTTTTGATTCAATAAATCATTTATTTTTATGAAAGAAAAAATCAATAATAAAACTTAACTCGTTAAGTGATGAGACCCGAAATATTTCTAAAATGAATGTACCTTTAATCACTGACACCGCCCAGAAAATGAAATAAACCACAACTTTGCGCGTCACTTCTGGTGCCAGAAATACAACGTTTGAATGTAGTGTTTGCACACATTTAACTAGTTAATTAGAAAATCGAACTCAATTTTCCACATTTTCGAACGAAAAAATTATTTTTGCGACACAATTTTTGTTGAGAAAAATTATTTTATGGATAATTTCAACAAATCAAGTGCAATTTCATTGAATTCAACCATTGCAAGCTCATCAATCGGTGAAAATGATTCAGAATCGAATAAACAATTAATTTGTGGTTTAAAAGTAGGAATTTTATCGATTTTTCATTTTAATTCAAATTTTAGGATGAGTTTCCGCTTGGCGAAATATTTCTACCCGATATTGATAGTGACGCATCACAACGAAGTGTTCTTATCACAAGACGATCATTTAATGATTCGTTTGGTTTTGCTCTTCAATCTTATATTTTTAAAAGATCACCTTCTGATATTTATGAAAGAATCACTTATGTGGATTATGTTTCAGCACTTAGTCCAGCGGCAAAAGTTGGAATAAAGAAAGGTTTGAAGCCATTTATTTTTTACTCAACAATCTTACTGCTTCAATTAAATTCACTTTAAAAAAATAGGAAAATGTTGCTAAATTTAATACTCAGCCAATAGTTTTTAATGTCCACAACTAAACAATAAAACAATCTGAAAATATTTAAATGAGTTTCAAAAAAGCGCCAAAAAATTGTTACAAATTTCAGGTGATATTGTTATCGCCGTAAATGGTTGTTGTGTCATTTCATCATCACATGCTGAAATAGTTGAATCAATAATGAATTGTCTTCATGTTACTTTAGTTTTAGTCTTCAAAGATGTTGCTAGAATTGTTTCATTAAGTATGCGATCAATACAATTAAAATTATTGTTAGAAAGCAAATTACAAGAATTAATAAGGCTTGAAGAACAAGAAAAAGAGTTGGAAAAAAATGAAAATGGTAGAATTTTGTATAAAAATTGGAAAATAAATTTTTTTTTCAGCTATCAAATCAACGTTGGCACAATTAAATGATGAATTTAAGAATATTGAAGCATCAAATATGGATTATCGACATTTAATACGAATCAATAGTAATGGTGATGTCAGATCTCCACAAATCACTAGATTATAATTTCCAACTAAAAAAGAAGAATTTTGTGTATATAATTTGTAAAAAATGTCAGATTTTTAAACAGCGAATTGTGATTTTTAAAATTTTTTACATTTTAATTATGGGTGAAATGTGATTAAAACACATTTTTATTGCATTTTTATTGAGACCGAGCTTTTATAAATATTTTGAGGTCTTTTTTCGAGAAAAATTAAATGTCTTAATGGGTTTTAATAAGCCCAGCTAATATTTGAAAAAAAAAAATAATAAAAAAAGATTAAAAGAATTTCGATTAAAGAATGCACCCAAGAATTTTATTCAATCAACGAAGTGGTCTTCTTGCGCAGACGAAGCTTTTTTTAAGGTAAAAAAAAGATTTTTTTTTTCAATTGAAACGTAAACGTTGAAAAATCATGATTGTAGGTTTACGTCGGCTGGGCCTCCGCCATCGCCGCCCCCAAAAGAAGGATCGTTGATGGCAAAATATGAAGGATTTATTGGAAAGTGGCCGAAAGTGCTAGAGCTTCATCGAACTGTTATGGAAGGTTGATCAAGATTTTTTTTTGAAGGAAAACTTGAAAAAAAGGTTTTCGGTTTTTTTTTCAGGATCTCGCTGGTGTTTTGCAGACGTAAAAAATTATTTCAAAACGCGGCGAGCCTTGTCATCCGGGGAGAAAAAGCTAACCGATTTAAACGTAGAAGAGCTCGAAACTATTGTGCAGGTAAGAAAGAAAAAATCGATAATAAAAAGCAAATAAAACCTAATAAAATGACGCCTTAAAATTAAAAATAATCAAAAAACTAGAGTGGCCGAGAATTGCTCAAAATGCTCACATTGTTGGTTATAATTCAAATCCCGGGGCCTGGTGACGTGTTGATACTAATGCTGTAAGTGTTGTCTTCTGAATTTTCCAGAAAAAAAAAAGAAAAATTAAATGGCATGGGCAAGAGTAGAAAACAATTTTTTTTTTTTGAAAAAAAAAAATAATAAATTTTTTGATGAATGACAACTAAAAATTGCAGATGCCAATTGAAGGACCAAAAATGGCGGTAATTACAGTACTTTTGCCCATGCCATTAACCGTTTACATATTCGGCTTAGCAGTGTTGGTTTGACAAAAAAAAAAAAACAAGTTAAAAAGGCAAAGAGAAAGAAAAACCGGAAAACTTGTAGAATCTTCTTCCCACGCTTAGTACTGACAAGACACTTCTGGTCAGATCAACAACGTCGAGATTATTTCCAACTTGAAGTGACAAAATCGCTAATCAACGGTGAAAAGTTGTTGAAAGAAGTGGGAAATGTAAGGGAATTTGTGGGAAAAGAGTCGGTTTTAATTCAAATAATTTTCAGCCAAGTTTATCAGATGAAGAAAAGCTGAAATCGCCTGAAAAACTAGAAATCAAGGAACTATTATTGATGCATGGGTTGCATTCAATGTATTTGTTGCCTGGATCAAAAACGAGAATTCAGAAGAGGTCGGAAGCACTCCGAATGTTGGATTTGAAAATGCCACAAGTAATTGATGAGCTCAATGAAAGACAACTGGTTTTCGTGAGTTTGACGAATTGAAAAAATAAATAAATTGGTTGATTGTGAATTTTCAGCATTGTTACATTCGAAAAATCGATATTGGTCAAAAATCAATAGAGGAAATGAAAAAATCACTGAGAGACTATGTGAAATTTGGTGAGAGTTTTTAAACTTTTTTAAAAGGAAAAAGCTGGCACAATAATTGCAAAAAAAATCTATAATTTTCAGCATCAAGAATGTCAAACAATGCTTATTTGTATGCACCGGTGTTGTTCAAGAAAAAATGAAAAGGAGAATTTGAATTTTTAGGATTAGATAAATTATTTTTACTTGAATATCAATTTATTTTCTGGCTATTATTCGAAAAAAAATCGATTTTAAACATTTTACGGTTCACTTATTGTAATTTGTATTTTTTTTTTTGGTGTTTCTTTAATAAAAAAAATTTCCATGGTATTTTGTGATTTTAAGTTGATCGTTTTTTTCTGTTTCGAACAGTGAAATATTTGCGAATTTTTTTTTTTTTTGGAACCGAGAGGTGGAAGATCAAAACTATGTACAGTAGTTGATATCCTTCCCTTGAAAGGAAAAGAAGATTGTCTCGCATATCTTCATTGATGCATGGAAAAAGTGGATTTCGGTTGAAGCAAAGGAGTAAAGAAAGAGAGAGAGAGAGAGAGAGGGAAAAATTGAAAGGAGGAAAAGACGCAGAGTGCTTTTCTTATTTTCGTCGTCATTGGCAATTCCATTTTGAATGGGAAAAGAAGAAGAAGAAGAAAAAAAATGGGAGAGAGCTCTTCTGAGCAAATGGTCCACCACTCGAATGTCTTTCTCTTTCTCTCTCTCACTTTTCTCTCTCTCTTTCTTTCTTTCTCTCTCTTTTTTCTCTCTCTCTCTCTCTTTCTTTCTTTCTTTCTCTCTTTTTTTATCTCATGTTTCGTCAGCTTTAGCTTCAGCTTCAGCTTCTTTCAATTGACACAATTCCCAGTTGTATAATTTAACATTGAAGCGGCGAGTTGACAAGAAGTGTCGTTAATATTTTTTTGTTCGAATATTGTTTCTTCATTCATCCCAAGGGGGATTTTTTTTTGTTGTAAAGAAATGGAGAAACACGAAAAGGGGCGGAACTTTCAAGAATTAATTGTAAAATATTCTAATTTTTTTGAATCAAAAAAAAAAAAAAGGAGAAAAAATGTTAAATTTTTATTTGTTTTCTTTGTTTTTCTTCACGGCTTTTACATTCTCCAAAAAAAAAGCTGAGAAAATTCAATTTTTAAATTTCAAATCACAAAAATTGTTTTGTTTTTTTCCAGAAAATTTGATGAGGAGAGCCAAAGTGTTGAGGAAAAACTGAAGGAAAAACAAATGGTAAGTGAAAAATATTTTTTATTGTTTTAATTTTTCTGTCCCACTGTCTCGTTTCTCTCTCTCTCTCTCTCTCTCTCTCTCTCTCTCTCTCTCTCTCTCTCTCTCGCCCTCATTCAAATTTGTGGGATGAGAAAATGTGGTATTTCTAACGAGTTTGGAAGTAGAGAGGAAATGAGAAAAGATCACATTTTTAGAAGATGAAAAATTTTTAGACGAAAAAATTGTGGATAAACGAAACAAAAATGCAAATAGTTCAACAATTGACGACTGCGACGTCGTCGTCGTCGTCGTCGTCATTGGCTGAAGGAATGATTTTAAGAAAGTTGAGATTTGAAGATCGAAATTCTGTTGTCGAACTTTGTGCTCAATCATTTCCAATATCGTATCCGGATTGTTGGTAAAAAAAATGGAGAGGCGGGTTTTTAAAAAAAAAAAAATTTTTTTTTCAGGTATGATGAAGTTGTGGCTGGAGCGTTGACATCAATTGGGTTATTTGATGGTGAAAAATTGGCTGCAATTATTGTGTCTGAAGTAAAATCAGTAATAGAATGTAATCGAGAGGTATGGGAATTTATGAAAAAAAATTGTTTAAATTAAAAAAAAAAAAAGATTTGTTCAATTAAATTTGAATTTAAAAAAAAATTCAACAAATTTCAGGACCAAGATATTCTAAACGAAATGAATAGCCAAGTGGTTTATATTCTCTCATTAGCTGTCGCAAAAGATTATCGTCGTAGGGGTCTCGCGACGAGATTGCTCAACAATTTGTTTGAAACGGTTCGTTGATTTAAAATTGAGATTTTTTTCCTTCACTTTGAATAAACTAAATGCCAGTAATCAAACTGCAAGGGGTTTATTAAAAAAAAATTGTTGGTACCGAATCTGTGAAAATTACAGTAACAAAACTGCAAATTTTTAAAATTTTTAACAAAAATTGTAGTAAACGAGCTGCAAAAATAATAATAATTTTATTCATGTTGACATTTAAAAAAAAATATGTTTGCAGGTTGTTGATAATCCACCATATCCGCGAGCTGTTTTTTTACATGTTTTATCAACAAATTCGGCCGCTCTTTCATTTTATAATCGGCATGGATTTCAGTGGCACGCCTCATTAATGTCAGTTTGATTTTTTTCACAGTTTGAATCAAAAAACTCGCTGAGTATCAACTCTTTTAGTGTGGAAAGTTGATAGGCAGTTTGAATTAAAAAAGTCACTGAGTATCAACTCTTTTAGGGTGAAAGATTGATAGGCAGTTTGATTTTTTTTTAAAGTCACTGAGTATCAATTCTTCTAGTGTAGAAGGTTGATAGGCAGTTTAAATCAAAAAACTCACTGAGTATCAACTCTTTTAGTGTGAAAGATTGATAGGCAGTTTGAATTTTAAACAAAAACTCACTGAGTATCATCTCTTTTAGTGTAGAAGGTTGATAGGCAGTTTGAATTTGAAAAAAAACTCACTGAGTATCAACTCTTTTAGGGTGAAAGATTGATAGGCAGTTTGATTTTTTTTTAAAGTCACTGAGTATCAATTCTTCTAGTGTAGAAGGTTGATAGGCAGTTTAAATCAAAAAACTCACTGAGTATCAACTCTTTTAGTGTGAAAGATTGATAGGCAGTTTGAATTTTAAACAAAAACTCACTGAGTATCATCTCTTTTAGTGTAGAAGGTTGATAGGCAGTTTGAATTTGAAAAAAAACTCACTGAGTATCAACTCTTTTAGTGTGAAAGATTGATAGGCAGTTTGAATTTTAAACAAAAACCCACTGAGTATCAACTCTTTTAGTGGGGAAGGTTGATAGAAAATTCAAGCAGTTCACTGCGTATCAACTCTTTTATTAAATTTGTTTCAGAAATTATTATCGAATAGGCAATGAATACGGGGATGGTTGTACTTATGTAAAATACACAAACGGCTCACGACCTCCAGCTTCATTCAATGAGCTCATCAAATCAGTTGGAGCAACAATTTGTATTCCGCTCAAAGCGATTTGTAGAATATTTTCATTTTAGTTTTTTCTTTATTTTTTTTTTTTGGTTTATTGGGGTCACCCTATTTCCCCCTCCTTCCTGTATCATCATTATTTTCCATGTACAATTCAAGATTTTTCAGGGTTTTCAGGTGTTTTATCAGTTTTCATCTTTTATTTCGAAAAAAAAAAGCAATTTTTTCAGCAATTTGTTTTGCCTTTCAGTTCACAACATTTCATGAATTTTTTTCTCTTTAAATTTTATTAAAAAAAACGTTTTTATTTTCAATTTTGAGAAAAAATTTTCGACTCTTCTTGATTGATGAAAGGATCTGAAAAATTGAAGCTGAGAAGATGTTTGGAATAAGTGAAAAGCTGAAACTCACTGCTTGAATGTTTTTTCTCGCGAATGTTGAGCTCTTTTATAACAACCTGAAAGAAAGAAAAATTGTTGGCATTTTTCCAATTTTTATATTTATCGAAATCTCAATGAAAATTGAAATTTGTTAGGGTTGAAAAGTTTAGGTCTTAAAGGGAAGGGATGCATTATGAGCCTTTAATGAAAAAGAAAAAAAAAACAAACCTGAATGTCATTTTCAACATTTCGTTTTAAAGTTTCAATTGTAGCAATTAATTGTAAATGATTATCGGCCATCTGAATTGCCTTCTCATATTCAAGCTTAATCCTTTCCAAATTGATGAGCTTCACATTCCAATAAAACATTTGAACATCATTCAACTTAACAAGCTCATCATTAGCGCTGAACAATTGACAGCCAAGATCGAACTTGCGAAGGATCGTATTGATGGAGTTGAACGTCCACGCCTCGTTCAACGTCATCTTGTGCGAATCCATCGTGAACCGTTTGATGATGTGCGACGGAACGTCGGAAGGAAATTTCGACAACAACTTGAGTTGAACCATGTGAACGGCGACGTAACGTTCGGCGTTTCGCGTCACAGCTGGCAATTTTAGGCCGTCAATGATCACCCATTCCCAGGAGGACAACGATGGAATCAGATTTTCTTTATTGATTGGTGCTGAATCGATTGATGGTTGAGATTTCTGGAAATTTGTCACCTTTTTTTATTTCATTGAGTATCAACTCTTTAAGTACAATGTTGATAGGCAGTTTAAAAATTAATATACTCACTGAGTATCAACTCTTACTACACATTTTCATCATTGTGTTGCAAACATGCTCCATGGACAATTTAAAACTTTTGAAATATAAATCCAAGAATATGAAACAAATTAATTTGATACTCACTCAAAAAATGTTTAAAAATACGCAGTGAAATTAACAAGCGTCAAAAAAAAGCTGATTCAGAGCAGAGAGAAAGAGTTGATAGGCAGTTAAAAGATGAAATTTTCCGTGAACAAAAACCTCATTCGATGTTGTCCTCGCCAACTTCGATTGATCTTCAGCCACCAAATTTGGCGACGTCGCCGACGATGCCGACGGTTTATTGGTGACATCGATGATCGGATCGTTCGTTATCGATTGATTTGTGGTTATTGTCGGACTCGAATCGGTAATGGCGGTGCTGGTGGCGTCAATAATTGTCACATCATCGGTTGAGCCGATTTCTGTTGCGGCCATTTTTCTTTTCCCCGTTTCGCTGTCTGAAAAATCAAAACCGTCAGGCTACAGTATCACAGTTTTAAAGGCGCATGTCGATGAGTACACAAAAAAAGAAACAAAAATAAAATTTGAATGAAACGGTGACATTTCTCGATTTTAATTCCAAATTGAAAAGACACCACACATTTTCTCTACGTCTCTTCTCTCTCTCTCTCTCTTTTTCATTTATCGACTTCCCCTCTCGTCGTCTGTCGTCTCTACAAATCCATCATTGCTCTGGTCGATATTATGCATTGGTTTTAAAAGGAAAAGAAGCTCAGGCGCAAAATTCGCCCTCCTTCATCGTTTTTCCAAGAAATTGATTTTGACTATTTTTTCGGTTGGTGAAAATTATTCTTAAAATGATTTTTGATCGTTGTAAGCGCGGGAGAAAAGTCAAAAATGGTAAGAAATGTATAAAAAATAATAATTTTTAATACTTTTTGGTGTTCTTTTCTTATCAATTTTATCAAAAAATAATAATTTTCTAACATCAATTTCGAATGAGAAATTGATAACGAAAAACGATATTTGATTTGAATTTTTGTGTTTGTCGTCTACTTTTGAGCATTATCAAAACATTGAGTTATAGCAATGCGAGAAAGTGCGCTCCATCGAGCTTGTGTAGTGTTTTTTCTTCGTTTTGTTTTGGATTGAAAAAATCGCATTTTTTGTTGATTTTAAAAATCTTTTATCAAATTTTTTTTAAATTTTAAGATTTTTAAGTTTCTTCACCAAACGCCGCTTTAAAATCTCTCCAATGAGTAATAAAATCCTTAACTTAAGCAATTTTTCAATAAAAACTTTTAAATTTTATTTGTTTTCTTGTCAAAATCTGAAAGAAAATGAAATTTATCTCAATTTTTCAAATTTTGAAAAAAAAAAAACGAAAAAAAAACTTTCAGAATGAATGATTCCCAAATTTCGACGTTAACAAATCTTGGAAACGTAACAAATCCAATCACTTCACCAATTATGACGTCGTCAACACAAGGAATCGATGAGATTTTTTCAAAACCGATCAATAATGATGTCCTTCAAGCGATGCTCGGTTTTTTGAGAAGAAATGGGTTAACGGTAAATGAAGAGAAGAAGAAAATTTGAAATTTTTTTGTTGAGTTTAGGATACTGAAGAGTTATTATCGAAAGAGGCAATGGCGGTTCTGAAAGCAGATATCACATCAAGCGGATTACCACCAGAGTAAGCCATTTTCTGGAAAATTTTCAAAAAAAAAACTTAAAAAATCGAAAATAGATTTTTTAATGCTTAAACTTCGTAAATAATCTTCTAAATCTTCAAATAAAAATTAAAAAACCTTTAAAATACGGTTTTTCACTATTTTTTTTCAAGTTTTCCAATAATCAACTTTAAAATAATCGAAAAATATTTCAGAGAAGCAATTTCAGTGGAATTCGACACATTTGTTAAACACAGTAACGTTTGCACAGATGTAGTTCAAGCCGAATTCAGTCAGCTTCTGTTCCCGGTTTTCGCTCACAGCTATATTTCATTAGTCGAAATGCAATCGGCGACAGGTTTGAGACGCGTTTGACATTCGAAAAATCCCGTCATTTTGATGTTGCAGCTCGCCAGTTTTTCGATCGATTCAGCAAATTTTTGCCCGAATGTTTTTCGGAATATGTCTATCAATTTTCTTTGGTTGAAGATCCATTAACCTTAAGAACTTGTGAACATGTTCAGACTTTGAGGTAATTTTAATCGAAAAATTGAAAATAATAGAAAAAAAATGAAGAAAAAGTCATTTTTAACTTTGTTTTTTTTTCCAGAGAAAATCGATTTGTCGCCCGTTTATCGCGCCCAACAATGAAACATTTAGAATTAATTCTTCCGCGACTGATCGGCGTTCGAAACATTCTCGCCAAACACGTCAACATTGAAAACACGGATCAAATCTCAAAAAATCGATCGACAATCGACACTCAAACCGGCGGAATTTTGGGACAAATTGGAAAAAATGAGAAAAAGCAACATAAAGTGAGAAGCAGTTTTTCTGTTGAAAAAAATTTGAGAGAAAAGTCGGAAATTTTCAGATGTTTTATGCAGTTGTGAAAGACGATTTGATGCAAAGTATCGAAAGACGAAAAATGAAGGGGAAAGAATGGAGGGATGCTGGCAAAAAAACTCAAAATGTTGGATTTTCCCTTAATATTCCAAATCAATAATGATATTTATTGTAGATCGCACCAGTCGCCGATCGGATTCCTCTACCGCCATTGAGCGAAAATTTAAGAGAGGAGAAGAAAAATCATCAAAGGGTAACGGATGTTTTTTTTTTTTTTTTTTTGAATATTGAAGAGGGCAGAAAACTCGGAAGTTTTTAAGAAAAAACAATTGATAAATCGATTTATTGATTTTTCATAAAATCTTATCGATTTATTGATTCAAATTTCAGGAAGTGTCAAAAATGGCAATAATCAGCAGCGATTCGCCAGTATCGATTTGCATGTACACAACGCTGAATGCGCCGATCGGCGTTTCATCATGCGATTTTTCGGATGATTCAAATTTGATCGCAATGGGAATGGCCGACTCATCAATAATTGTCAACGCAATGGATCCGATGAACAAAATGAAAAAATTGAGAGAAATGGAATATTTGGAAAAAATCGATATTGAAACTGCTGAAAATATTGGCGAGCAAATGTTTGATCTACAAGCGTCAACAAGCAGTGTCAGATATACGGTTGGTTCACGTGGAATACGTGAAAAAAGTTATCAAATTTAAATTTAAAGGGACACGGCGCCTCAGTGTTTTCCGTCAATTTCTCTCCGGATCGTCGAATTCTTCTATCGAGCTCCGGTGACAAAACTGTTCGCCTGTGGAGCATGGATATTCAGAAGAATGTCGTGATTTATCGAACGCCGTCAGTAGTTTGGGATGTGAGAAATTTTAAAAATTAACAATGCTCCGGCTCATTTCACATTTATAGGCTCAATTCTGCAATCGCGGCTACTATTTTGCGACAGGTAGCAGCGACAAAACGGCAGCACTCTGGTGCACTGATCGAATGACGCCGATACGAATTTTCGCCGACTCCTACGGTGACGTTGGCACAATTGACTTTCATCCGAACTGCAACTACGTCGCCGGCGGCTCTGACGATCGTTACGTTCGCGTCTGGGATGTACTAACCGGAACGTGCGTTCGCACATTCAGCGGACACAAGGCGAATGTGATCGGTGTCAAGTGTTCGCCGGACGGCCGATATCTGATATCGCTTGACGCCATCGGAAATTTGATGGTCTGGGACATGGCCTATCAACGTTTGGTCGCTGCAGAAATTACAGAACATCATGGAACGAAAGTGAGCACAGTTGACATTAAAAACTGACCCTCATCTTCGATTTTCAGGGAAGCATCGCGTTCAGTCGTGATGGCGGTGTCTTTGCGGTCTCACATGGTTTATCAAACATTGCGATTTATTCGCTCGACGCGTTGATAGCGAATATGGCGATCAATGCGCAAAACGATGCCCATCTTGAACCAAAGTGAGCATTTGTTCCTCTCGCATTTTGGCCTAGAAAAACAATTCGAATTTCTAGGCCACATTTTATAAAATGTTAATTAATTTATTTACAAATTTTTAACCGCAGAATCAACATGGAAGGTTTTAATCTTGGCACATATCCAACAAAACAAACGTCAGTTATCGGATTACATTTCACCAGAAGGAATTTATTGATGGGATTCGGTTGTTATGGTCAATAAAATGAACAAAAATACAGTAATCTCAGAATCAATGCATTATTGTGATTGTTTTAACAAAATAATTAAAATAAACATAATTTAAATAAAAATTTACGATTTAAAAAAAAATGTTTTCAATTATTTCTCATGTGTATTCTAACACAAATGTTTATCTAAATTTTTACAGGAATTTCTCCTTTAAAAACATGAAAAAATCAATAAAAAATTCAGATGACGTCATTCGTCGAGGGATTAACGAGTCCCGAAATGGAAATCGCCGAAGGCGGAGTAATTCTCGATAATCGGACGTAAGTTCGGATGTCATTGGAAACTTATCGAGTTTCTGATTTTAGGCGTTTTGCCGATCTGAAGGCGATGCTCGACAGTAATAAGGATAATTTGAAGGTTGACGCAATGAGAAGAATTATAAATGTAAGAGTCACCGTTGACCGTTTGTTTCAGTTTTCAGGGAATAATTTGTCGTATGTAATTGCGCTCTATTGGTCACAATGAAATATTTACCAAAAAAACTTCAATAGATTGATTAAAATTTCAGCTAATTGCCAAAGGCAAAGATGTCAGCGATCTCTTTCCAGCTGTCGTCAAAAATGTGGCGGCAAAAAATGTGGAGCTGAAAAAGCTGGTGTTCGTCTATCTCGTCCGCTACGCCGAAGAGCAACAAGATCTGGCGCTGCTCTCGATTTCAACATTTCAACGTGCGCTCAAAGATCCGAATCAGTTGATTCGTGGCAGTGCTCTTCGCGTTCTCACATCGATTCGTGTGCCAATGGTGGCGCCAATCATGTTGCTCTCAATCAAGGATGCAGTTCGTGACATGAGCCCGTACGTGAGAAAAATCGCGGCTCACGCAATTCCCAAACTCTACTCACTGGAACCGGATCTCGAGCCACAACTCGTCGACTGCATTGATTTTTTGCTGGCCGATCGTCGAAGTTTGGTTTTGGGCAGTGCGGTGTACGCGTTCGACGAGGTTGAAGCTCGTAAATAAACTTATATTTTGAAATTTTTTTTGGTTGTTGTCAGATATGCCCGAATCGTCTCGATCTTTTGCATAAACATTTTCGAGCATTGTGCCGTGGGCTCGCCGACGTCGACGAATGGGGACAAATCGTCATGATCAACATGTTGACGAGATACGCGCGTAATGAGCTGGCGAATCCGGATCAGACTAGATCACCGCCGGATCCAGATATTGTTCTACTATTGAACTCGGCTCGACCATTGTTGCAGGTTTGGAACAATTTTGAAATTTTTGTTTTTTTTTTTTTTTTCGTTTTCCTATCATGGAAAAGCTTGAAACAACACATTTTCAGTCAAGAAATTGCTCGGTAGTAATGGCAGTCACTCAATTATTCTACCATGTAGCACCAAAAGCTCAATTATCACAGGTATAAAAGGATGTTCGAAATAAAAAAAAAGAAATAACTAAATAAATCGTGTCTTAAAGATTGCCCGAGCCCTTGTTCGACTTCTTCGTGGACCACGTGAAGTTCAATATGTGGTGCTGATGAATATAGCGACAATATGCGAGCGAAATCCGGTAGAAGACGGCACATTTGCCATTTCAAAAGTGGGCAAACATTTTGAAATTTTGAAAAAACCCGAAGAAATCAAAACGAAATAATACAACGTCGCTCTATTGAAAAAGAAAACAGGAAAAACGTTGAATTCGATTATCTTGTCGGACCCGATAGGAAATTTCGTATTATTTTTGCTTAAAGTCTAATTTTTTTTCAAGTTTCTTCTTTGAATTCTCGCTCTTTTGAAATTTTGTGAAAAAGTGACAAATTGAATATGACGGGGGAACAAAAATTCAAATGTTTTTTGTTTGGCGCCAAATATTTTTTTATTTGGATTATTATTCAAATGGAGCACCATTGCAGTGGAATTAAATTAAAAAAAAATAAATAAATTTCAGACAATGTTCGATCCGTTTCTAAAATCTTTCTTCGTCCGCTCATGTGACTCTTCGTTGGTGAAGCAGCTGAAGCTACACGTTCTCACCAGTTTGGTGTCCGAATCAAATGTGCATATTATTTTAAGAGAATTACAGGTTTTTTTTTTTTTTTTTTTGGAAAATTTCTCTGGAAATCGCAAAATAACGTTGGTCAACAAAATATTCAGACCTACGTTCAAATGTCAGACTTGGCATCAGAAGCTGTGGAAGCGATTGGAAGATGCGCAGTCCGTGTTGGAACAGTCAGCGATCAATGCATGAGCGGATTAGTTCAATTAATATCGTCATCCGATGAGAAAGTGGTGTGCTCAGCGGTTGTTGTGCTCAAAAGGTTAGAAAGTGTTCTCTCTTAAATCAAATGAAACACGTCAAAATTTCCCAATTTATTGCAGACTTTTGCACGCTTCAGCTCCCGTCTCGCTGTTGTCTCGCCTGATGCGACTGATGCCGAAAATGATTGCAGCACAGGCTCGCGCCTGCGTCGTATGGCTCGTCGCCACACACGTCGAATTGGTAATAAAAATGGCGCCCGACCTGTTGCGATTGATAGCGAAAAAGTTTGCGACAGAAAGCGAAATGGTGAAGGTTTGCTGAAAAATGTGTCTGAAAATCTGAAAACAGAGAAAAAAGAAACGTCGTTTAGGTGGAAGCGCTGAAATTGGCTGTAAAATTGTGGATGGTAAAAAGAGACGAATGTGAGAAAATAGTTCAATACGTATTCCAATTGGCACGATTCGATCTAAGCTACGATGTTCGTGATCGTTGCCGATTTTTACGAAATCTGATCTTCAACACAACAATCCTATCTGAACATTCCGAACAAATTTTCATGTCGAAAAAGCCGGCTCCAGCGTTGATCAGCACATTCAAAGGTTTCGAAATGAAATTCTGCTCATCAATTTTTGTTGACCCTTTTCTGATCTTTATAGAACGCGATCAATTTCAACTAGGATCATTGTCACATGTGCTAAATCAACGATGCTCAAAATATATTGATCTACCGGAATTTCCAGAAATGTCAAGTGACGCTTCGCTGAGAAAAGAGGCGATGTCAATGACAGACTTGAAATCGGATGATGAAGAAGAAGAGGACGAAGAAGAAGATGACGAGGATGAGGATGAAGACGAAGATGAAGAAGAGGAAGAAGAAGAAGATGAAGAAGAGGAAGAGGTTTGAGTTTTTTCTATTCTAAAAAAACGCAAAGAATCAAGAAGAAAACTTCAGGATAATTCTGAAGAAGATGAAGATGAAGATGATGAAGAAGAAGACGACGACGAGGATGAGGATGATGATGATGATGATGAGGAAGACGAAGAGGAGGAGGAGAATGACGATGAAGAAGAAGAAAAAGCAAAAAAATTATTAAATGGAAAATCGATAAATGAAAAGGCGCCAAGCAACTCGATCGATCTTCTCATCGACGTCGACTTTTCACCAGCCGGAAGTCGTCAAATTCTCGACGCCGAATATGTGGAAGACGAAGAAATTGAACTGTTGAATGTAATTGAAGGACAAGGATTGATTGTCGGTGTCAAATATCCAAGAATAAACGATCATCAATACACAACACTCCGCTTCTCACTGAAAAACACCAGCGATACGGAAAACTTTGAAGATGTTGAGCTGAGAATCGCCGACGAAACAATCGAAATGAAGGGAAATTGGAAGATCGGAACAATCGAGGCGTCAACATGCATCACAGTTCAATTATCGATTGACTTCAAAGATAGTTGCCGAAATGAAGAATGGATACTAAGAAGAAGCGGTGGAAAAGAGAAACGTTTCCGATTCGAAGTGGCGTACGGCGAACAAGTTCAACCAATCCGTTTGAGCAACGAAGAAGTGAGAAAGGAAAAGAGTCGACTGGGTGGTCTCAACAAGCATGAGATGAAGCTGGAGAGAAAAGTCGAACGAAAAGACGTTCAAAAAATGGTCAACGCTCATTGTATAAATGGAGAAGTGACGGCTCTTGCTCGGTGTTCATCGGAAATTATTGATTGGAAAAAATTTCAGATTTATTGCTGTCAGACGAGATCAAGAAAAGATATTTGTATTCTGACGATCAAAGAATCAATGATTGAATGCTGTTGTGAAAATTCGGTGATTGGACGAATGTTGGCATTTAAAATAGCGAAAAATTGATGAAAATCGATTTTTTTTTGGATTTTGATTTTTAATTTATTTTGCAAATTTATAAAAATTGGGAGCCAAGGGGTTGTGGAAAAGCGAATGTAATTTGAATAAAACGAAATTTGAAGAAAAAAAATCGATAAAAAAATGTCGTCACGTTTTGATAAAATCAAAATCAAAGTGAGAAAATGTTGAATACTGATGGGAGAAAAATGTGACATTTCGACTAGAATCAAATCAACTAATCAATTGAATAATCAGGAACAACAAAAAAAAGGGAAGAAATTATGATGTCGCGACTATTGCGGGGTTCAAACAAGCCGTGGTTAAACTGGCAAGTTTTTCTTTTCAACTTGGAAGAAAAAAAGTACCGGGGGGGGATTCTGATTTTTGACCCCCCAAAAAATGGCTTAATATTGGCTGAGTATCGGGATTTTTGATAGGCAGCTAGAAGAATTTTGAAAAAATGAACATTTTTTTTTCTGATTTTAGTGGCAAAAAAAGTGGAATTTCATTTCAAAATGAAACATTTTGATGACAAAAAATATCAAATTTCTGCTTCTTCGAAAATTTTCCGATTAAATTTCAGCTGTCGACAGCATTGTGTGTAAACGCGCTCTAGCGAAACATTTGAAAAAAATGTCGATTTTCTATATATTTTAACCATTTTTTTTGGCGCCAAAGTTAATTTTTTTTCTCTTTCTCTCTCTCTCAAGAAGAAATTACATTTTTCTTTCCTTCTTCCATGAACAGGAAATAAAAATTAATGGTCGCCTCGCCTCTTTTCTCATCACATTGAATAATTCACATCGAGATGGGTGACATTTTAAGCAGTGTGATTGAGAAAAAAAAATAAAAGAGAAAGAGAGAGAGAGAGAGAGAGAAAGCTCCGCTTCACTGTTTTATTGAAGCATTGGTGGGTGGAGCAATGATGACGCTCTCCCTCCCTTCTCTCTCTCTCTCTCTCTCTCTCTTTTCTTCTCTGCTTGGCTTTTTCCTCTCCTCTTCCTCCTCCTCCACCTCCCCCGCCCAAGGCTCTCGTCTTTTTTCATTTGTGGCACAAAAATAGAAGAAAGGTGTGGTCTAAATTGAGAAAGTTTGTGGAGCAAAACTGGCTCGCCACCACCACCAATCATTATTGGATTCAATCAATGAAAAGCGACGACAATGTGGATGATGAGAAGAAGAAGAAGGCGATGACGTCGACGACACAAGCGTCTGGCTCGTCAGAAGATGAAGTGACGATGACGTCACCATCGGCCGCCGCGCGATCCGTCAACTTTTTTCGTCCAAGGTTTTTTCATTTTTTTTTCTCTTTCTCTCTCTCTCTCTCTCTGTCTCTTACAAACTCTCTTTATATCTAAATCTCTGAATATCTCTCTGTCTCTCTTCTTTAAATAATCTGATGAGATTTTCGCTGTTTTTTTTTTTTGAAAATTGCGAAATTTTTTTTTCCCGGAACATTTTTTGTCTTTAAAAGTCTTAAATTTTTTGTTCTCTTTGATTTTTTGAAATTTTGAAAATTTGAGCAACAAATTTTTGTTTTTGTCACGAAAAAAACGTGACGTCATATTTCTCTCGAGTTTAAAATTTTTTTTTTTTTTCAAACTGAAAAAAAAACATTTTTTTTTATATATTTTTCATGTTTTTTTGTTCACTTTTTTTCCTTGATGTCATTTTAAAAGAAAAAGTAATAACTTTCCTCTTCTCCCCTTTAAAAGCCTTCCAGCCCCGTCTCTCTCTCTCTCTCTCTCTCTCTCTCTCTCTCTCTCTCCCTTTTTTGTCTGAAGACTTGAGAAAAAAAAGGGGGAGGGGGAGGTAAAGACACAAAAGCTTTTTGTTGGATTAAAAAAGCTTTTGGGCAATTTTTGGGCAAGTGCTCTTTTCCTCTCTAGCTCTCTCTCTCTCTCTCTCTCTCTCTCTCTTTCTCTCTCTCTCTCTCTTTGCACTGAACTTGGGTTTGCAAGAAAAAAAAAGAAGGGGGAGAGGGGCGAGAAATCATATTGAAGAAAATTAAATTTACAAAATAATAATTTGATTTACGGGGGGAAAAAATGGAAGAGAAAACCAAATCGCTGTGAGACCATTTCTAGAAAAATGTCTGTGTTTCCTTTGAAACATTTCCTGCTCTTTTTTTTTTTTTAATTCAAAAAAGTACAGAAGTCATTGCGAGACCCATTAAAACAAATAGTTGGACACTGATGCTCCTTTAAAAAAAAGTCGAATAATTAATTGTTTTCCAGCTTATACCGCGTGAATACAGTGGCCAGTGATTTGAAAGTATGCCGATCCTTATCCTATGACATGTGCGGAAATCATCAACAGGAACTTTTGTTCGATTTGTACAAAGATGAGACGACCGGAAAAGTCTATTTGCCACGCTTTTTTAAGGTTTTTTCTTTCGTTTTTGTTTCTCTGCGTCTCTCTTTCTCTGCGTCTCTCTCTCTCTCTCTCTCTCTCTCTCTCTCGAATTTTGGGATTTTCAGGCTCTTCTAGAATCAGGAATTCGCAAAGATGATCCACGAATCGATAAAATGATTCAAAGGATCAAAGACGCTGATCTACTTGATGATTTTGTTTGGGGAAGTCAACATCTTTATCTTGAGCGAGAAATGTTCAAAAAGTTAGTTTTCACGTACTTCACGTAAAAATTGAAAATGTGCCCCTGATTTTCTGTGAAAAACACACGTAGTTCACGTAAAAATTGAAAATGTGCCCCTGATTTTCTGTGAAAAACACACGTAGTTCACGTAAAAATTGAAAATGTGCCCCTGATTTTCTGTGAAAAACACACGTAGTTCACGTAAAAATTGAAAATGTGCCCCTTATTTTCTGTGAAAAACACACGTAGTTCACGTAAAAAATTGAAAATGTGCCCCTTATTTTCTGTAAAAAACACACGTAGTTCACGTAAAAAATGTTTTTTTTTTGTTGGTTGTTTTAGATATATTGGAAGCAGCATTGGAATTGTGACAAAAGCTGTCAAACGCCAAATGGTGATACCGGACTGGGAGAAGTTTGTCATCGACATGGGCGAAATATTCGAGAGTTGTCGTCAAGAAACGGGCGGCGAGCTCGCCACCTACATTCCACAATTATCGCGAGTTGCTCCAAACAGCTGGGCAATGTCGATTTGCACAATTGATGGGCAACGAAAAAGTTGGGGAGACTCGCTGAAACCGTTTTGTCTTCAGGTGACTGGGGGCGGAGCGGGGGGGGCCTGAAATTGGTGGCCTGAAAAATCAGAAATGTTGATGTTTCAGAGTGTTTCAAAGCCTTTTACCTATGCGCTGGTTCACGAGGATATTGGACCAGAAGCTTTACACGCTCACGTTGGCCAAGAGCCAAGTGGTCGACTTTTCAATGATATTAGTCTCGATCATAATAGTGGGTGGAGATTTTTAAATCGAAACCGCAACGCACACGCGTTGCGGTTGACATGTCTGCGCCTCTCTCTCTCTCTCTCTCTCTCTCTCTCTCTCTCTCTCTCTCTCGCTTCCTTTTTAAAAAAGGAATTTGTTCAGAAAAACCGCACAATCCATTGATCAACGCTGGCGCCATTGTTGTCTCGTCTTTGCTGAAAAACAAGGAATCGCTGGCGGATCGATTCGACTTTGTTTGGTTGTTGTCTCCACGAGGAGTACAAATTGAAATATTTTCAGATGATTCACGCGTGTCGAAAATTTGTCGGCAACGGCTACATTGGTTTTGACAATTCGGTGTTCCTGTCGGAACGCGAAACTGCCGATCGCAACTATGCTCTATCGTACTATATGCGCGAGCACAACGTGTTTCCGCCGAACACGCCACTTCAAGACACTCTCGATTTATATTTTCAAATTTGCTCGATCGAAACGAACTGCGATTCGCTCGCCGTGATGGCGGCGACGCTGGCCAACGGCGGTGTCAATCCGATGCACGGTGAACGCGTCATCAATAATCGGTATTTTGATTTTTTTTTTTTCCATTTTTGACTCGAAAAAAAAACTACAAAAATGTCACGATCCTTTAAAAATTATTCAGAGCGTGCCGAGACACACTGTCACTAATGTACTCGTGTGGAATGTACGATTGGTCAGGCCAATTCGCGTTTCATGTCGGTCTGCCGGCAAAATCTGGAGTGTCTGGTGATATGATCATTGTTGTGCCGAACGTGATGGGAATCGCCTTGTACAGTCCGAGACTTGACAAGCTCGGAAACACGGTACGAGGTGTCAAGTTTGCTGAACAATTGGTGCAAAAATATAATTTCCATAATTACGATAGTCTGGTTAGTTTCTTTTTTTCTCTCTCTCTCTCTCTCTCTCTCTCTTTCCTTTTCTTTTGTCAAATTGATTACGGTATGCGCCTTTAAAAAATATGGGTTGTATCGTGATAAAACGAAAAAAAGACGTGTGCCTTTAAAATGTCTAAACTGGCGCTTAAAATCTGCGCTTTTTGATGGGAAAATCATCTACATGAATGAATTAGCGTTGCGAGACCCAAGTCTGTCATTTTTTCTATGCACCTTTAAATTTTTTTTTTAATTTGAGTTTTCAGGTTTATTCGGACGACAAAAAAATTGATCCACGCCGTCAGATGAAAGACGAATATGACGGTCACAATAAATTTATGTACGCGACAAAAATGGGCGACATTGCCGCTATCAAACGGTTGGTTGGTTTTTTAACGGATTTTCTTTCTGCCCCCACCACCTTCCGTGAAATGAGTTCGGAATTATTTTCAAAATTTGGAGTTTCTGTTGAGCCCGAAGAGATTTAGAATTTGTTCGGATCTGGAAGGAATTCTGAATTTGTTCGGATCTGGAAGGATTCAGAATTTTTTCCGAGCTGGAAGAGATTCAGATCTCGTTCGGATCTGGAAGGGATTCAAAACTCGTTCGAATCTGGAAGGGATTCAGAATTTGTTCGGATCTGGAAGGGGTTCAGAATTTTTTCCGAGCTGGAAGAGATTCAGAACTCGTTCGGATCTGAAAGGGATTCAGAATTTGTTCGGATCTGGAAGAGATTCAGAATTTTTTCCGAGCTGGAAGAGATTCAGAACTCGTTCGGATCTGGAAGAGATTCAGAATTTTTTCCGAGCTGGAAGGGATTCAGAATAAGTGTTCGGCCTTTAAAAAAAAACGGGAAAATTGTGAAATCGCACAGCTTCCTCCTGATGGGACACAACATTCACGAACGCGACTACGACAATCGAACCGTTCTCCACATTGCCGCTTCAGAAGGCGACGCCGTCACTCTTGAATATGTGCTCAGCAAATGGCACGAGAATCCAGATCCACACGATCGATACGATCGCACGCCGCTCGATGATGCCAAACACTTCAATCATGTCGCCTGCATCAAACTTCTCGACGAGTCGATATCGATTTATAATCTGAAAAACGGCGAAGATTGAGGAGCAAAAAAGTTGATTTTCTCTTTTTCTCTCCGTCTCTCTCTTCCTTTCTTTAAAGCAATAATGAATTCGTTTTTTTTTTTTTGATTTGAAAATCTTTCTAGGACCATTTCTGTTACCAGTTTATGGGTCTCGCCGCGAAAATTTAAAATTTGTTTTTACCTGCCAAGCCGGCACAGGGGTTTGCTGGCAGATCATTTCACTCGGGTATCAATAAACGCGACGGCACCAAAGCGTTTTGTGAAAAAATTTTGAAAACACGTTGATAGATTTAATGCCGAGAGCAGCCACCGCCCAGGCTCGGATTGGATCCGATGCGATGCGATCAAAAAAAAAAACAACGAAGGATCAGACTGAACAAAAAAAAAACGTTTTTCTTCGTCTTCAGCAAGTGAAAGTTGGACTCTTCGGAGGTGAATCACATGATTCGCTCAGAAAATGCTAAGAAATGATGAGAGAGGAGGGGGGGGGGAAAGGGGGGAAAGTTCATCTGGAAGTTGTTATGTCTGCGTCTTTATCTTTCAATAGAGACAAAGAGAAAGAGAAAGAGAGAGAAAGAGAGAGAGAGAGAGAGAGAGAGAAAGAGCTTTTCGCGATCGGAATTCCATCAACTGGAACATTACAACATCTCATTTGAGAAAAAGCTGAGAAAAATTGAGAGAGAGAGAGAGAGAAAGAGACATAGACATAGAAATAGAGAAAGAGGAGAGTTAATGGATAATTGAGAAACGCAGACGTGTGGGATCCATTGACAATTTTTTTTTTTCTTCTTCTTCTTCATCGAGACAGACCAAAGCTAATCGCCATTATCATTTCGAATTATCATTGGGATTCAGAAGAGGACGACGACGACGACAATTACAATGATTCTTCGATTATTCTGGATTTTTGGTAATGAAAAGAGGAAGCCGAAGCCGACGACGACGTCAACATTGATTTCTCGTTTCAGCCTTCACCTCGATCTTCATTTTGAACGCGTCGTCGGCGGCTGAAGTTACAGTAATTGGAAATTTGGCGGTGGTCGCCGTGCCCGAAAGTCACGTCGGAATGCCCGATCGAAAGTTGATGGCAAAAATTCCCAATTTATGGTCAGTTTTGATTTTGTTTGATTGGAGCGCATTTTCAATTTTCAATTTTCTTCTTCTTCTTCTTCTCAGGTGTGGAACTCAAAAACTTGCCGAAAATGTCGACGTTGAATACGGCGAATTTACGCGTCTCAACGATGGAAAAGTGACGCAGCCTTTTTTTCATCTAATTTTCCCCATTTTTTGTATTTTCTCAGGTCTTCACTGGCGCCGTCGATTCTGGAAGAGTTTATTTGGAAATTGGCAAAGCGCCAGTAACTGTGGTTGGTAAATATCGATGTGAAGTTCGAACTGTTGACAAGGAAATTCGTAGTGGAAATCTGATAATTTATTGTAAGCTCGTTCACCTCTCAAAATAATATTCGATTCGATTTTTTGCCAGTGCCACCTGTTCTCAACTTTCCAACGTCATTCCGAGTTTCGGAGAATCCGGAATCGAGACCACCACACGTCATTGGGCCAGAGCGGAAAGGACTTCACGGTGAAAGTATCATTCTTGAATGTCCAGTGTTGTCGAACCCTGAACCAATGGTTCGATGGGAAAAGAATGGAGAAACCATTGGTAAAGCGATGCGAACTAAACAAGAAGGAAACGTTCGGATTAATTACAGCACCAAGTAATTCGACTCAATATGATGGTTACAATCTGATCTTGTCTCCACTCACAGAGGAACATGCTGGGAAGTATCGATGTATTGCTGACAACTCATTTCCATTGTTTGTTGATGGACCCTCAATGCCGCATCAATTGTATTATGATCAAACTGTTAAAGTTTTATGATGTGATAATTATGGATTGAATTTCGTTTGTATATAAAATTAGCTCTGGGTTGATTGTTTTCATGCTTTTACGAATAAAAACATTTTCCAAATCTTACGCGTTGATAAAGTCGACTTTTTTTGATTTGTTGAAAAAATATAGTTGAACAAAAGTTCATTAACAAGCAAAGTAAAAACAGATTGCATAGCAATTCAAACGCTGAGCTATGAGTTATTAACGGTGAAGTTGTCCTCGAAGATTAACGATTGGATGATGCTTAACAATGGATGTTTACTTCTTTGCAGCTCTTCTCTTGCGCTTCAGACGACGCATACGCTTCTTACGCCACTGAAAAATTTATGATTTTTTTAAAATCTTTTATAATCTAAAATCGTTTTTCAGTTTTAAGTTTATTAAAATATTTACCTTTTCTCTCATGTTTGATCTGCTTCGCGACGGTGAACCGAAAAACGAAGCCTGGAAAAAAGAAATTATAAAAATATCAGAAGTCAAAAAAAATGTTTCTAATTTATATCTAAATAAGATGACTGTAAGAAAAAAAATAAAACAAAACAAAATGCTTCCCTAGCTTCATAGCACAAAAATTAGGGAATTAATTAAATTTAAAAATTTTGGGACGAAAAAAAATGTTTGGTTAAAATAAAATCTCTGCCGAGAAAGTAGGTGAGGTCACATACAATTTTTAGGACTAACGTTCAATACAACTCTAGCGTGCAGCTGTGTCTCACCACGAAAACGCGACCACCGCCAACTCAAAAGATTGGCACTTGGCCAACATTTGAATTTTATTTTTTATGTGGCTTTTAAGGTTTTAACGAATTTTACTGTTTTTAAATTCTAAATTTAACTTAATTACTAATTAAAAAATTTTTTTTATTAATGCACATTTTTCAATTTTTATTTTTTATACTATTTTACCGATTTTTCAACTTTTTGAATGTTTTTTTTGTAAAATTCTAATTTTTTTTACTGTTCAATCAAAATTGTAGTTTAAAATATTGAAAAGAAGCAGATTTTCTTCATAATTTTTCTAAAAACCCAAAATATGTTCATAAATTGACTCGTCGCTGTAAATTGTGCAAATTAAATATAGAATTATGCTAGTTCAATGCCAAAAAATAACTAATTACCTCAATTTCATGTCGAAAAGTCGAAAAACGGATCTTCTTTACATCCAATTAACAAGGAAACGATCCACCATCTGCTCAATTTTTAGGTTAACCTTAATCCATCAAAAAAAAAGAAGGAGAGAGAGAGAGAGAGAGAGAGAGAGAGAGAGAAATTAATAAATAAATTTCTATTTACACAAGTATTAATATCATTTTTTTAATTATTTAAAAATCTTTTCTTCTTCTTTTTTTTTTCAAATTTCTTCCCAAAATATTTGTTTTCTTTGTTGTTTCAAATTACGACCTTTCTGATAATTGACAAATGAGTAAATATATAAATATAACATTGGCGTCACATTGTTCCGTAAATCGACAACGACCTTGGTTTTCGATAATTTCTCCCTAATTTTGATTGTATTTATTCATCATTAATGCGTCATTTCAATATTTGAATTTCTTTCTTTTCTTTTTTTTTTTTGTTATTTTTACCGCCGTCAAACTTTACTGAATTCTGCTTCTTTAATGAAGGAAGAAAAACCGCTCAACTCGCAATTTTCAATTTGAACGACGAAGAAACAAATGTGGTGGAGGGGGAAAGTTTGAATCAACCGAAAAGAGAAAAAACCGATTCAAACGTATTTTCGTCAAAAGAAAAAAAAAATGAAATGAGAGAGATGAATTGAACACATTACGAATCAAATCCAATTCTAATCCAAACGTTTTTTCCTTTTCCTTTCTTTTTTGTTCGTTTTCTCCTGCTTCTTCTCTAATTTAATCATCATCATCAGCACCATTGGAATTAAAATATGCTTTTCGTCATTTTAAATATATTTATACATTATTCCAATGTGTTTACAGTGTAATTCATGGAAATCCACCCAAAATTTCTATACTTTTGAAAGAAAAGTCGAACTTTAGAATGGTTTTAAGCTTTATTAAAGCGAAAAATTTTCCTTGTGGTGCGGAAAAAGTATCTGATTGAGCTTAACAATGTTGATCAAGTAAAACACACAAAGTCAAATTAGGTTTTTTGCGAAATACCTTAATTGAAAGTGAGGGAAAAGCTTTTTCAAGCTTCACCTTTTTTTAAATTGGGTTGCTTTTTTATTTTTTTTTACTATTCGTAACCCCCCCCCCCCCTCTTTTCTTTTTTTCACAATTGTTTTGGTCCTTCCTTGTTTTTCCTCCGCACATTGTAATTACGTGAGACTGGATTTCTTTAAAAAAAAAAAAAAAAGTTTTTGTACCTTTTAATTATATATCGAAAACCCTTTTCTTTTTCACATTTCCATAGGTGGTCAAGGAAGAGCGTGTGTATGGTGGGCTCTTCTTCAGAGTAGCGGTGAAGAGAGCTCTGAGAAAGAAGAAGAGGAAGACGGAAGAAGGAGAAGAAGAAGAAGAAGAAAAAGCCGAAGGTGGTAAAAGAAAAGACAGCTGCTTCTCCTTCCTTCCTTCCTCTCGATCGATTGTTGTGAATAATAAAGGGGAAAAGGAAAAAATTGAATAAGAAAAAAAAAGAGGGAGGGGGGAACGGTGTGGCGGTGGTGGTCAAGGAGAGTTAGACTTTTCATATAAAAATGTGAAAACAAATAATTTCTCAACACACCCCTCGCTCACTCTCTTATGTCTCTCTTCAGCTTGACATTGTGATTAAATTTAAGCAGGCGCCAATAAAGAAAAAAAGAAGCCATTAGTCGCCATTTCCTCCTCCTCCTCCCCTTCCCTTCATATCCATTTTCTTCTTTGACGTCGTCGTCGTCGTCGTCTTCTGCTTCTTCTTCTTCGTTCATTTATTGTACACCTTTTCGTTCGTTTTCTTCTTCTTCTTCTTCTTCTTCTAATTCGTATTCAATCAAGAGAAGGAGGAGAAGCATCCAGCTGACATCAGTTGGTCTCTCCCTCCTCACCTCCTATCTTAATTTATTAGATGACCTTTCGTCAGTCGATTTGTGTTCAATGTTTCCAAACGTTTTTTTTTCGTTTTTTTTTCATTTTATTTTGATACTCTCGAAACTAAGACACGGAGTTGTGTTTAGTTTTTTTTTCTTCTTTGAGAGCATTTTTCTGAGGCTCTACAAAATTGAATGATATAACTTTGTTTTCATCAAAAGTATACGGCATGATTGTGAATATTTTTACATTTTCTGTTGGATCCTGTAAATTTGAAGGTTATTCGAGAGTGTTTTGATTCGATTTTTAAAGTTTGAAAAGTTGAATAATTTTGAAACGATTTGAAATTAAAAAAAAAAAACTCAAAATCGAATTTTCAATTTTCTTTCATTTTGTCGCAAATTGCGCTCTATTGTCAATTATGAATTTTGAAGAAAAAAAAAGTGAAGAATAATTTTTTTAAATTGAACATTTCTAAACCGACTTTTTCCATAGAGCGCAATTGCAGAAATGTATGAATAACCTACCAAAAACAACCCAATCAAATAATATTCTTCCATAGTAGATTTCTCAAATATTCTCGAAACTTGCAAAATGATGAAAGTAATCAACTTGTTGGCCCTCATCAGAAAAAATGGAAAACGTTTTCTTTTGAACTGAAAATTGAAAAAGCTTAAAAAATTGAAAGCAGAAAAAGGGGGAAAAAAAAATTAAAACTTTGATCGTTTTTTCCTTTAAATTCCTTTTTATAAACATAAGTATCCCGCTTTTAAGTTGATGATTATTGGGAATATTTTGACCCAAATAATTCAAATATTCGATATAATCGTCGATCATTTCTATAGAAAGGGGCTCTTGAGCGTGAATATCATTTTCAGTGAAATCGCAGGAAATCTTTAAAGAATAAAAAAAATGGATTTTTCTTTAATTTTTTTTTTTTTTTTTTTTGTAACTGACTGAAATCATTTGAAGCAATAGAAAGTAAATTATTCTCATTTCTAGACGATTCTTAAAATTGAAAAATGGAAATGATTCGAACTAATTTTCACGTTTGAACTTTGTTTTTAAGTTTCAAACAGCAAGTGGTGACCTGTCGTGCCGAACTTTGGTGATTTTTTTCTGGTTTTAAAAGGTTCGAATTGAAAAAAATCCAGATTTTCTTGCAAAATAGTTTGAACATTTCATTCTTGATTTCAAATGCGCTCTATTGAACAACAATTTTTGAACTTTTTTTTTTGTTTGAAAAATTTTCCGAAAAAGAAGAAAGTTTTGCATAATGAAAAATTGATATTTTTGTGCCCGTCAGATTTTCATAATTTTTCATTCCGATGTGAAACATTAAATGACGATGAATTCAGGAATTGAAAGAAATTCTGAAGGAGAGAATCTCGTCTACTTGAATTGAAAAATACTTGAAAAGAATTGTATTCAGTCAGAAGACAAAGACGAAGAGTTTTCAATTCGCATTTATTATTACTTTTTGTTTTTATAATTCAGAAGACGTCAAAAAAGATGAAAATTTTCGGACAAAAAAAAATTGATCAATAGAGCAAACTTGCTGCTCCTCCTCGTTGAATTTGTATTTTTTCTTGTTAAAAAATGTCATCTTCATGTCATTGATCAATAGAGCAAACTTGCTGCTCCTCCTCGTTGAATTTTTATTTTTTCTTGTTAAAAAATGTCATCTTCATGTCATTGATCAATAGAGCAAACTTGCTGCTCCTCCTCGTTGAATTTGTATTTTTTCTTGTTAAAAAATGTCATCTTCATGTCATTGATCAATAGAGCAAACTTGCTGCTCCTCCTCGTTGAATTTTTATTTTTTCTTGTTAAAAAATGTCATCTTCATGTCATTGATCAATAGAGCAAACTTGCTGCTCCTCCTCGTTGAATTTTTATTTTTTCTTGTTAAAAAATGTCATCTTCATGTCATTGATCAATAGAGCAAACTTGCTGCTCCTCCTCGTTGAATTTGTATTTTTTCTTGTTAAAAAATGTCATCTTCATGTCATTGATCAATAGAGCAAACTTGCTGCTCCTCCTCGTTGAATTTTTATTTTTTCTTGTTAAAAAATGTCATCTTCATGTCACATATTTTTATTTTTATTTAACTAGTATGGATAAAGAGAGAGAGAGAGAGAGAGAGAGAGAGAGAGAGAGAGAGAGAGAGAGAGAGAGAGAGAGAGAGAGAGAGAGAAACACAGAGATAAAGCTTTTCGTCCTTCTTTTTCCCCTTGACTCGTTTTTTAGTGTTGTCCTCTCCGCCCCCCCCCCCCCTCTCTTATTCTGCTGCTTTTGCCTCTTATTGACATCCGGGCGGTTTCCACACATTTTTTCTTTCTTGAATTTTGTGTTCTTCGAAACAAAATTTTTTAGTATTTCTTTTAGTAATTTTTTGTTGAAAAATGATGGAGGTTTTTTTTTTTTTTTTTTTAAATTTTGAGATCGATGAATATGTTTTGGATGAAATATTTTTTAGTAAAATTTATTTTAAAAATCTGGAATTTCAGTAAAAAAAAAATTTCTGAAGAGGGGGGGGGGGGATCCTGACTGAAAATCGTAAAATTTAAATTAATTTTCTCTTGTTTTTTTCCATTTTTCGGATTCCCGAAAGAAAAATTGATTTTTGGCATTTTTTTTTAAATAAGAAAAGCGTATTTTTTCGGTTTTTATAGTTTCTGTTGAATGCCATAGAAGTTTAAAATATTGGCACAGATCTAACCAAAAAAAAAATATGAAAGAACAAAGTTGTTATCTTAATGGTTTTTCACCTCTATAAGTTGAGTAATATTCTCTCTCTCTCTCTCTCTCTCTCTCTCTCTCTCTCTCTCTCTCTCTCTCTCTCTCTCTCTCTCTCTCTCTCTGTCTCTTTGTTTCTCTCTCTCTCTCTTTTTTTTATTCTGATAGTTCTTTTGTGTTTATATTGTGCATATAGCATTGTACAATAATTTTTTGGGATGAGCATTAGGGTGCCCTGTGTAAATAAAAACATTTTTTTTTTGAATTGGCTTGATAGAATTTTTTTTATTAAACTTTTTGGTTGTAATCTTTCGAAAATCCAAAGACTTTGGATTAAATTTGATAAATTTTTTGAAAAATTATAAGTTTCAGCCACTTTTTGATTTTTTTTCTCTTTTTCGATTACCAGTTGAGCGTATTTTCAGCTAGAGGTGAAGCGAGAAAAAGAAAAAAAAAAGTGAGAATAACTTCTTTTTTTTTTCATTTGAAAGTACAAACAAGGAAGAGAGAAAGAGAAAGAGAAAGCTGTAAATATTTGTGAATAGAATTAGCTCGAGAAAAAGATAGATGATCTGAGAAAAAATAGAATGAAGAGAGAAAGAGAGAGAGAGAGAGGGGGGAGGGGGGGGGGTATTAAAAAGCTGATGAAGAAGCTCTTTCTAACTTTCTACTTATAAGTGTATTTTTATTATTTTTGGAGAAAAAAAAACCGTAGATTTTTAATATAATTTTTTATTAATCGTAATAATAAAAAAGAAAGTAATGAAATTTTTTTTTCGTCTCGCCGACACAATATTTTCTTCCCCGCTCCCCTACACCTCCCCTCCCCCGCTCCCCCGCTCCCCTCCTTCCCCTTCATTCTTTGTCCGACGTTGAATCATCATTTTTCGGGTTTTTTTTTTCAATTTTTCCTTTCTCGTTTTTTTTAAAAAAGCGGGAATTTTTTTCCGGAAAAATTCCAAGTTTTTAATTTTATTTTTCCCATTTTTCGGCACATTTTTTTTTCAGTTTTTCGCATTTAAAATAATAAAAAAATGAGTTTTTTTTTAGCTTTTTATTGAGATTTTAAATTGTAAAAATTGACAAAAAACAACGTTGAAACGCTTCAGAATTTTTTGGATTTCAAAAACTGAATGCCAATAGAGCGCATTTTCACTTGTTGCTTCAATATTGGTGGCAAAATCATCTTAAATTGAGCGATTTGCCTAATCTTGACGTATCTTCTTTTCTTTCTTTTTTTTGCTCGTTTTCTGTTTTTTGAAGTAGAAGAAGAAGAAGAGAAAACGAAAAAGAAATGTCCATCTGAAGTCTCTCTCCTCCCCTCCCCCTCCCCCCTTTCTCGTCTTTGCTTAGAATGTTTTTTTTTATCGGCTCATCTCATCATCGAATCGTTGAAGTCCTTTGGTTTTTTTGTTTGTCTATTTCTCTTCAGTTTTTCATTCTTCTTTCGATTCTCGACGTAAAAAAGAAAAAAAAGGAAGGTTTTTGCAAAAAATTTTTTTGTGTTCAGGGAATGGATCCGGACGCCGAGTTCAATTTGCTGACAAATTTGTATCAGAGCGTTGTGCACGATATGAAGGTTTGTGAGAAGGGAGTGGGGGGAAGATTTTTTTGATTGATTAAATCAAAAAACTAACGTTTGCAGCAAACATATCCAGGATGGGAGAATCTAAGTCAGAAGGCGATGAAGCTCGGCACCCAGCTGAAGGTGACAGCGCAGTGCATTTCAGCGTTTATTGAAGCGATGCAAACAATTTCAGATAATGGAAACAATTTGAAAGGTGAAATTTGCATGAAATTAGAGAAATCGTTTGCACCAAAAATGTGTCAACCGTATTGTGCTAAATGAGAAAAGAAAATGCCGAATTGATTAAAATGAAAAACGATTTATAGGAGCGTCGCGTGACGTTGGCGCATGTGTAACACGTGTCTGTATCAAACAGCGAGCCATTGAAAGCCGAATGAAGTCATGGGCGGACGCGCTGTGCGACGAGCTGGCGCTGAGCCTCCAACAACGTGGCGCCTATTGGAAAAGTCGTTGTCAAGAGCTGGACAAAGCAGCGGCGAAACATGTGAAAAAAGTGCGAAGATTTTGAATAAAAAACCTTGAAAATTTGACTTTGTTTTTCTCAATTTCTAGATTCGCTCAAGGAAGCAACGACCTGACATAACGGCGATGAGCGAGCAGCGAGAAATTTGTACCAAAGTTCTCACGGAGCAACGAACACAATTCACATTTTTTGTCGGAACTCTTATGCCGGTCTTGGTAAGAATTTTAAAAAATATATTGGAAAAATATGGGGCATTTTATTTTCAAAAAAACCCGCTAAATTTTTTTTAAAAATTGAAAGAAACCCGCCATAATTTGGCCAAAACTAAAAAAAAAAGTTTTTTAAATTAATTTTTAAATTTACAAGGAACGCGCAACAGGCTATCTTGGCGGTTTGCCATGAGACATATATGGTTGGATAGCCCTTGAAAAGCTGTTTCAAATGAGCCTAATTTTTTTTCCGGAATAATAATTTAAACCGTATTTTTTTATAAATATATATTTATATATATAAAACTATCATTCTAAATAAGGGTGCACCTTTCACCATGTTAAGTGTGGCTGTGTGGTGCAATGGTAAAAGTCCTAGCCTATTAATCCGAAGGTCATGGTCCGGGTCCCCACTGTGGCAAATTTTTTTGCATATTGTTTTCAACTTTTTCATCTGATTATTTCGGCTTCAGAAAGTTCCAGAATGGATTTAAACCGCTGGAAACTGGGTATAAAAGGTTGCCCGAGGTGTAAAGTTCTATCTAATTATGGATAATCAAGGTTATCCTCGCCATTGTCGTCGAACGCATCGGCTTCGCCTTCAAGCCCATTTCGCCTACTCGAGAGGAGAAACAAGTCGCCGGCGAGCTGATCCGTTCCCTGGAAGGCCTTCAGTTTGGAGACACTACAACCGAAGAAGAAGACTCCATCTGCGGCCAGTCGACTGAAGATTGTTTATCTCACATAACTTCATGTTAATAAAGCAATAATGAAGTTTTAAAATGATTGGAAACTGTTTTATACAGTGTACCACTGTACACATAGTGTCATTTCAAAGCTTTGTAGATCACGCACCAGACTTATTCCGGAAAAAATAAACATGCTATCTGATAGAACTTTTCAAGGGCTATCCAACGGTATATAAATCATTAGGTATCTCCACGATATGTTGGTGCGCGCTCCTTGTTAGAAAAGTTTATTAAAATACGTCAAAAGACCGTTGATTGGTATTAAACTGTTAGCGCATTTTCGGTGCACATTTAAATTAGGAAATATTTTTTTGTTTCAACTATTGAAAGTTTTTTCTTATCGATCGATAATATTGATATATCCCAAATAATATTTAAACTGCGTATCACAACAACGCATTAGCTGAAATCTCGCTTTAACTTTTATTCGGTGCTGAGTTAGTGGGTGGAAAACGCCCCCGTGTTCAAAGCTTTTAAATAAAACATGAACAATTTCAGAATGCTCAAATCAATATGTTAGACGAAGGAGCGCATCTTCGGCAGGTCGTCGACAATCTCGAAAACACTTTAAAACATGTCGACACCGATCAACTTGTAAGCTCAATCGTTAACGACGTCTCACAAGGTCCTGACACTGCGTGGAAGCAGTGCCTCACCGAAGCTGGGCAAAAATGGCGAAACGCCGACGACAACTATTCAAGTGTCGGCGGCAACGGATCAATACGCGATCTATCAACGACACGAGCAACAACACCGGCCAGCACATTCTCATCCGACGACGGAAATCATGCTGGAAGTGTTGCGATGTCGTCGCGATCAATATCAACATCATGCGGCGGACGTTTCACCAAGCCGCCTCTTCAACGCCGCAATAGCGAGAAAAGCATCGGACAATTCTCGATGTCATCACCAAACACTGATGAATCGTCAACAGCATCACACCATCATCATCATCATCATCTGATGGGCAACGGATCATCATCGAACACCATAACAGAAATGACGGCGCATCAACCGGTAACGCGAGCATCATCGTCAACACTAGCTGGACCACCGCCGACCTATCAACAAATCATAAATCAGCGTTGCATCATGGCCCGACCGTCAAATCTGAGCATTGATGGCTGGAATCAAATTAATCAGACGACAACGTCGCTCATCGCTGAAGCTTGTAAAGAAATCGATCAACTAGGAAGCGATTTAGAAAACTATTGTAATCAAAGCCATCAACAGCAGCAGCAACGATATTATATTCATGAAGAGAGAAACGGTGGTGGAGGTGGAGGAGGACATCAAATACTGAATCGAAGAGCTTCGCACGCTGGTGAAATTCAGCAGGCACAAAGTGAGAAAGTTTTAATCGTTTTTTTTTTTTTGATTGAAAATCTTGAGAATCTTACGTGAAACAAATTTTCACGCAACGCAAACTTTGTGTGCAGTAGAGCGCGAATTATGTCTTGTTTTCAAAAAAAAAAAAAATTTATTTTTTAGTTATTGACGCTGCGAAACGAGCATCGGTGAGCACACTGGGATGCTCCAAAATGAGCAACTACAATAATCCACATTCGACACATCATCAAGGAGTTCGGATGAGAACCAGTAAGATAAAGAGGGCGAGCAGAGAAGAGGAGCCGAATAAAAATTTTAACATTTTTCAGCTTCATCATCATCATCATCCCGGCCGCCGCCTCCAACGCGACGATCTTCACAAATTACAGCGGCGACACCAACGGCGCCATCAGTCGCCGAACAACGAATGAATGGATCAATGGCGGGAAGTCGGCAATCGCTCGATTCGGCCGGACTGTACGACAACACGCAGCCGTCGCAACTATTCCAGATGACGTCATTCGCCCGACAAACTGGACCACCACTACCACCACCATCAGCGTCGGCAGCAAAGTTTAGGATTTGAATTTTGTTTTTTATTTATCAATTTATTCTTGTATTATTTTCTCAATGTTCATTGCCAAACGGGAATTTTTCTTGTAAATATTGCATTTTGTTTTTTTTTGAAATAAAATATTTATTCTGCACGAAAAGTGGAAAGTGTGCCCTACTGTAATTATTCGATAAACAAATATTTCTTTCCATTTGTTTTTTTTTTTTTTTCAATTTCTCGTTGTTTTGATAAAAAGTTGTTTAGAAAATATTCTGGAAAAAATGTTGAAAATTACGAAATTTAAGACGAAGCTTGAAAACATCAAGCGATGACTCATTATTTTGGCCAAAAATGTTCTATGATGACGTCATCTTAAAAAGTTGTCCGCCTCCAAAATTGTTGTTCTCTCTCCCCCATACTCTCTCTCTTCACGTTGACACACTATTTTGTTGTTTCGCGTCTGTCGTTATGAGTGTGAGTGTATTTGTTAAGAGACGAAGAGAAGCAGAGAGGAGAGAAGAGAGAATGGAAAATGAAGATGTTCTCGAATAAAAAGTAAATAATTTTCGAATTTTTCATATTTAAACTTTTAAAAAACTGTGAATTGTTCATTCTTTATCAAAAAATGTGGAACTCAAATTATAGAACAAATTATCCACAAACGCCACCAAATATGGCATTTCAACCGAATTTACAACATATTTTTACATCAGTTGATAAAGATCGGTAAGTTATTTCAATGTTTACCTCTTTTCCGAGGGACAAACACAATCGTGGTGAGACCAAAGCGAATTTCAATCAATTCACTTATTTTTTCCTTAAAATTTGAAATTTATCGATTTTTTTTATTAAAAACATTTTAGAAGTGGACAAATAAGTTCGGATGAGCTTCAACGAGCTTTGTCGAATGGAACTTGGAATCCGTTTAACCCGGAAACGTGTCGCTTAATGATTGGAATGTTTGACTCGAATGGTGATGGAGCAATCAATTTTCAAGAATTTCAGGTTTTCATTTCTCTTAAAAACTCTTGAATTCCTCATTTTTCTAGGCTCTTTGGAAATATATCAACGATTGGACAAATTGTTTCCGATCGTTTGACACTGATAGATCGGGAAATATTGACAAATCCGAACTTCAAAACGCGTTAACACAGTTTGGTTATCGATTATCTGATCAGTTTTATAACATTTTAATGCATAAATTCGATCGATCACATTCGAATCGAATCAATTTCGATGATTTTATTCAACTTTGTGTTGTTCTTCAAACTCTCACCGCATCTTTTCGGTAAATCAAAAAAAAAAAACCAAATTTTGCGTTTAAACGACTCACCAAAAAGTGGCAAATAATTTTAGTGACGTCGACACGGATCGCGATGGTGTTATCACAATAGGATACGAACAATTTTTGACAATGGTCTTTTCCTTGAAAATGTGATTGTGATTGCAGTAGATTAGACTAATTGTTAACAAATTTCGGCTTTTTAATCCTTAACCGACGAGAATTTTCGAGATGATTTTTCTTCACATCACGATAATTCTATACTTTTTTATTTTGCAATCCCTTAAAACTCGTCTTAACAGTTGATTACTTTAAACATTTTCAGGTAGCGCAAACCATATTTAACCATCTTGGATAGCATATCGAAAATGCGAGGTCACTTCAAACAATTTTTTGCCTTTCTACTTTCATTTAAATTCGTTGCTTTTTAAAAAAAAAATTAAAGAAGAAATGAATTTTCATTTACAAATAAATAAACTGAAACAAGTTCAAATTGCTGCATAGTAGTCTTCACTTGCCGCCGGATAGATTACACCACCATCAACCATTTTGGCAATCGTTTCACGGAGAAATTCTGGTTCTGGTTTGCCAACTTGTGATGATATCCAATCAATATGTGCTCCTTCGTCTCCAACCGACTCTTGTATTTCTGTTAAACTTTGATGGATCTGGAAAGTTTTCTTTTGTTTTATTTTTTATCAAAGCTTAATTTTGCCTTTTCTGATAATTCGATATAATCTTTTTCCTTATTTTTCTTTGTTGTTTGTTCTGTCTTTCCTTTATTTTCATAGATTCTCTCCTTTCCATCAGCCGAAGATGCCTAGAAAAATCTGAATTTTTGAATAAAAATATTCCTACCTTCTCATTTGTTGTATTCGCTGCTGAATCTTTTTTCTTCAAAGGTGGAGCAAGCATTCCTGATAAATTTTCAATACTGCCACGTTTCATCATGTCAATAACATTCTGCAAAAATTGAAAGAAAACTTTTGACGAAAACGAAAAGCTTCGGATACCTTTTTGAAGAATAATTTGGCGGCTTGTGCTTCCATTTTAAAGATTTGATATTCCTTATCGTCTGGCATTTCGGAAAGATTGAAAATCATAATTGCTGAATAAAAATTGAGTTTAAAGGAAAATTAAAGTTTGGATGTTTACTGTTAGTCCCATCAAATCCTTTGAGCTTTCCGATAGCTTTAACTCGTTGACCTTCGGTGATTTCATTATGTTCTGAATCGGATTTCTGGAAAAAAAGGAAATTTTAGATGAAAATAAACAAATTTTCAGTTTTTTTTACATCACTGCTGTATTTGACAGCAACGTAAGATTTATCCGAATCATCTGGATCACAAATCACATAGGTTTGTGAACCATTATCAGAACTGATCGAACTGACAACGCCAACTGTTGAAACTGTTGCAAACTTGAAATTTCCAATAGAATATCGATCGTTGTCTTCGTCAAAATTGCTTAAAAGATCTGAAATTGTCGCAGGAACTGGAAGACGTTCCTCGATCGCCATTGTTTTTGTGTCGCGCTTCACTTCGGTTTGAAATGAGGCGTCACCAGTCCAACCACCAGCTTCAACTCCGGCAAAACTTGCATCCCACATTTTTTGCTGTTTTTGTTTTGATTTGAAAGTTAGTAAGTGCTTAAATTTTATTTTTCAGGTTGGAAATAGAGAACATTGATATTTTACGTTAAAAACACTAGTTTTTATCGATTTTCATCTCAAAATTTCCAAATTATAAACATTTAATAAGAAGACCATGAAAAACGAACTAATATTAATTTTTTTATACATTTGGTGATAATTTAATAAATTTATATTAAGAAAATTACAAAGTTTAAGCATTCTTTTATCCTAAATCAAGAAAAATACAGATAAAACAAATTTAAAAAAGCGAAAAACTAAAAAAACAAATTTTCAAAATTTCTTTGGCGCGCGCTTTCTTTAACAGCTAGAGCGCACTTTCTTCTTTTCAAACCCAAACAAAAACAAAGTTAAAAGGAATTGAAATAAAATCGTGGAAAGTTCCATTTTAAATAATTTATTTTTTCATTTTAAATTATTAAAATGGTTGAACTTGAAAAAGTCAACGCAATCCAAAAAATCGATCAATCGTCAACTATCAAGTTACAGGACATCGAGCAAAAGTCTAAAAAATTTTCACAGCTTGCAATTGTGATAATTTCAAGAGTGAGTTTTTTCGTTTCTTAAAATTCTTTTTAGCTTAAAAATTGCAGTTTTTACTTTGGATGCTTTTAGCATTATCAATAATCAATTTTCTTCATTTTAACATTATTAAAAAACAGTTCAAACCAATCGTTTTCCAGCGAATCACACAAAAAGTTTATTTGCAGCGCTTTTAAGAATTTTATTCAAAGAAATCCCCAAATATACATTGAACCTAATAATATTCAACTTCAATTTGATTTTGAAGTTATGGTGATAAGTAGCGGTTATCAAACAGTTAATAAAAAGAAATTTTAAAAAGAAAAAAAAACCAATAATAAAATTCAGTTTTTTTATCAAGTTTTGTTAGCTTTTCTTCTAATTTTAAATATCAATCCGGGCTTTGTCATAGCAATTATTCTAAATGTAATTTTTCCTTTTTTTGTTGCTTAAATTTCCAATGTTTCTTTCATCTTAAGATTTACATAGTTGCCTTAACAATTTACGAAATAATCGAAATTGAATCGTTTTATTTTCATTTCAACGATTTATCAACTAAAAATCATAAAAGTTTTAAAATCTATGACCCAGTTGTTCAAAATATCAACAACTTTAATCACGAAATTCGTTATTGCAAGTTTAACACAATTCTTCTTCACTTTTTTCAGCCAACCTTCCTTTTTTGGTTAATTCGGTTTATTCAAAAAAATTGTTAAAAAATTGAAAGAAAATCGATATTTCAGTTATTCAAAATTATCAACAATTGATCTATTCAAAATTCGTCACTGTTGGAATCAGCTTAAATTTCCAAAAATGTTTAAAAGAATTGAAATTCGTTAAGAGCAACATTTTACAAAGTTTTTACATAAAAAGAAGAAGGGAAATAATGGCAAGGCTTAAAACACCACAAAATTATACACATACAAATAAATTATTTTTTCTACAAGAATTCTTCTATAATAGTTACGGCAATTTTTTTTATTTTTGGGAAACTTTAGAATAATCCGACTTTTTTTCTTTGCTCATTTTGCTTCCAACTTTTTTGCTCATAAAATTCGCTGCGGCTCATTTGAAACACTTCTTGAAAATCGTTGTCGCTTAAATAATTTTCCAATCGTCTCATGTCCATTCCGGCTGGAAGATTTTCGCGATTTTTTAATTCTTCTAAGCTGAACGTTTTGCATCGTTCTGCCAATAATTCCTGTAACAGTTTATTATTGCTAGAAATCGGAGCTCAACATTTTTTATTTTGACGTTTTTCATTTTTCCTTGTTTCTCTATCAGCTCGGAATTAATAAAAATCTTATGACCAAACCTCAACAAGTCTCGCTTTTCCTTTCTCTTCTTTTTCCTCCGCCGCTACCATTCTGATCTCTTCTTCGCTGCTCAACTCGTTCCATTGTTGCCAATTCAGAAACATGGCCTGGAATTCGTCGGGCTCTTCGCCTTTTTTCACCACCATCATTTTCGTCGTCGTTGGTGCTGTCGTGCTCTTTTCTTTTCCGTAATATTTGGCGACTTTTAGCGCGAATGTTGACACCGCATTCTCGCACCACAACCACAGCACATCACCAACGTCGATCAATATGGTTTCAGTGAGAATCTGGAAGAGAAGTGTTTTTTTGAATGGTTTTAAACGTTTTTTTTTTAAAATTACATTTTGTGCAAATGTAAATGAGCAATTTTTGTGATAATTCAAAAATGACAATTTTTCGGCTTCATTTTCAAATATTCGCCATATTTTCATTGCGGCCGTCCTTCCAGTCGATTTGATCCAACGTCTCGTTTTCATGTCGCCTTCCACTTCAACGTTTTGCTCTTTCGATGTTGTTGGAAAGTGCTCGGCGTGAGCCAACGTCAATTTTACTTGCTGCTCGCTGCTGCTCGCGCCGCATAACAATTTTACTTTTTCACTTTTGTTGCTGATGTTTAATGATGTTTCGATGTAGGTGGCGTGCGAACGAAGCTTGTAATTTTGTGGATTTTTAATTTCTCTCAAACTTGTCTCTTTTTGGTTGGCACCGATGACGGCAAAAAGGGATTTTGTCGAATTTTCGTTTTTTTCCGATTCTCCTCCACATCTGCAAACAAATATTTTCGTTCGGATTATTTTTTTTTCTTCTTCTTCTTCTAAGATCTTGCGGCGCGAGAATTGGGCGTAGAGTTTCATGAGGAAATCTTGAAAATTACCTAACAACAAATTTTCCATCAAATAACGCTAAAAACAATGCCGGCTCATTTCCATCAACAACTCGAATTCTTGGGCTGTTTTCCTTGTCCAAATCCTTGATTCTTAATGCGCACAATCCGTGCTGTTTTGGTGTCGTCTCGTCGCCGAGCCAATAAAAATACGCGATTCGGCTTCGTCCCGTTTCTCGTTCCTCCTCTTTTCCGGTTACGATGCGCCGCACACCCGATTTTTGAATTCGATATTGCCATTTGAGCACGAAACATGTTGTCGTTTCAAATTTCGTTATGAATTCGGCTTCTTCTTTCAGTTGTTCACCGTTCAGTTTCCAGATGATTTTCTTCTCTGTCACCACATTTTTCATTTCTCGATGAATTTCTTGATCTTCAATCATTAAAATTGGATCGTCCGATGCTTTTTCTTCTTCTTCTTTCACCATTTTTTCAGCCAATTTTCTTGATTTTTCATCCATATCGATTGGTTTCTCAATCGATTTTTCGTATTTCATCGATTTTGGTCGACATGTTAACAAAACTTCTTTCGATTCTGGCCAATCGTAGAATTTTGATTTGAATAAAACATCCTGAAAAGAATGCTTTTTTTTAAATTTAAAAAATCAATATTTTTCGATCAATAAACCAGAACTCCTTGATGAATTTTTCGGAATAATATCCAATCAGGTCTTTTCATTCCTTCTTCTTCTTCTTCTTCACCAATTATTGATTTTCCGTTTTTGATGCTTTTTTTCATCTGAAAATTAAAAAAAAATGTTTTTTTTTAATTTGTTTAAAATGCTCTTCAAACCAATTGTTTCGCATATTCGACAGCGTAGGCAGTTTTGATTTTCGTCGATTTCCGACCTGTCCACACATAAATTTCCGATCCAAAGTCGAGAATCAGCGTCTCGTCAGCGTTCAGAATGTTAATCGAGAGTCGCTCTCGTCGTGAGCACGTTTGAGCACGTTGCTCATCGTCGATTCGAAGGACGAGATTGATGCGAGCCGCTACGACTTCGAACGATTCGTTTGATGGCGACGTTGGCGAAGTGAGCAGCGTCGCATCGTCGTGTTTATTGTTGTTTTTTTCGGCAGACGGGTTCACGTTTTCTGAGGTTGCCAACAATTTTGAGAGAATTGAAGAGTTTTGAGCATCTGCAGCGACAACGTAAAATTTTTGCGTATTTTTTTGGGGGGATTTTTACCTTTTAATGTGACAATTGTTTCGGCCGAGCAGTTCAAATCAGATTTTCCAAGAATTTCAATGCACAATTGAGCAGCCTTAGAAAAACTCTTTTTTTTGTGAGAAAAGTGTTCAAACTTTAAAATAAAATCTTTTTTTAAACTTTAAAGGCGCATACTAAGTTCTGTGGTCTTGGCACATTTTTTTTTAAAAATTTATTAAATTTGAAAAGAAAAACCTTAGTTCTTTCTAGAATATTCGAATTTTTCCCTTCATATTTGATAAGATTTTCGTGATTTACAATTAAAAAGCAGCCATTTTCATGAATTGACGACATGAATGGAGCAACTAATCGAACATCAGTGTGTTTTGATCCTGAAAGTTTGACGACGTGTCGATTCTTATCAAGCAGCACTATTGGATATAAATTTGCTCACCTCTTATTTGAATTACCATCAAGTCTGGAAATTGTGATTTTTTCGTTGATTTTTTTAATGATTCTTTCGCATTTTTCAATGCCGCAATTGTTTGAGCTTGTGTTTTAAGCTTTTCCACCTGTTCTTCTTTTTCAATCGTTTCTTCATCGATTTTCACCACTTCTAATCGATATCTTTCATCGATGATCGCATTTTTTCTATTTGGCGCTCGAGCTCTTTTTGGTGCTTTCAATCTGTGGTTTTTAATTGAAAATAAAACTTATTTTTTAAAGTAAAAGAAAATGTTTACATTGGCGCCGCCTTTGCCGAAATCTCATCCAAATCGATCGTTTTGCATTCGTCTTCTGAGGAGAACTTCTTTGACGACGTCGACGTCAACGACGATGACGTTGGCGCAAAAAATTTCCTCAAGCCCGTCGAAATATCTCCGGATGATTTCGATGTGACACCGACGCCTTCATCTATTGATTTTTTCTCCTGCCACAAGTTGGCGCTCTAAAAGTTTGTTGGTTCGACTTTTGGGTGAGAAGAACAAATCGTTACATTTTTCAATAATTTCAATCTTTCCTTTATCGATGTTTCTGCTGATATTTTTTCATTTGATCGATTCTCAAAAATCGAATTTCTTTCAAGTGTTTGCTTCAGTTGGGCGATCATTAAATGATCTGAAATGAGAAATTCCAGAATTATTTTTCACTCACTAAAATAACTAAAAAAAAAAATAAAACAAAAAATGATGACTAAAATAATAATTTTATTTAATGATAAAAATAAGGAAAAAGAAGAATTGTGAGGAGGCAAATGTTTGTGTAACAAATGACAAAATAACGGCGAAGAAGAAGAAGAAGAAGGAAAATGGTGACATTAATGGTTAATTGATGATTATTATCATTTTTCTTAACGATTTCTCTGAAAAATTTTTTTTCCAGACCATTTTTAGCGATAAATTGACAATTTATTTTCGCTGAATAATTCGTAAAATTCATTTTAACAAAGCGGCAATTTTCGGCGAAATTCATTTTTCATTTTGTTGTTTTTTGATGTTGAAGAAATTGGCAAATTGCCAACGAGAGAAAAAGAAGAAGCGAAATTTGCCCTTTTTTTTGCAATTCGATGGGAATTTCATCAAAACTTTTGATTTGAGCTATTTTTTTTTTTCGCTTAAATTTGAGAAGAAAATTGGGCAAAATGCCAAAGTGCTTTTTTGAACTTCTTTTTTTACAAAAATCTCTTTTTTGTTTTTATTTTTATTTCAAAAAGTGCAAAATGCTAAATTTCATTTTTTTTTCTCTCGAAAACATTTTGCTGAAAGAAACTTCCCAAAACATTTTTTTTTGGGGGAAAAAAAATGTTTTTTTTGTTGAAATTTCACAACAAATCTGGTCGAGTCATTTCAGAGAAAAAAAAGAGAGAGAATCAATGAAAAATTGAAGTAGCAGTAAAGGAGAGAGAGAGAGAGAGAGAGAGAGAGAGAGAGAGAGAAAGGAGTGGAGGAAGGTGGAAGAAAAGCATTCAAAACCAAAATTTTGAATGAAAAATAGCGTTTTTGATGTATTTCCAGACCTCCTGCTGCTGCTCAATGGTCACCCTTTAATAATTATCATAGGAGAGGGAAGGGGAAAAGCTCAATAAAATTCGAATTTTTCCACACAGAAAAATCTCGACAAAAATTTCCAATTAAGATCATTGAAAATGTTGCGATGATTTTCATCTTCTTTTCTCTTTTTCACGAAAAATTAATAAACAAATTCAATTATGAACGAGAGAGAGAGAGAGAGAGAAATTATTGAAAATGAGGTTAAAACCCTGGGTGGCCGGCGGGCGCGCATCGAAATAAGGTGAAAAGTGACAATTTTCGATATGAAATCAAGATATTTGAATTTTCGAAAAGAAAAAAAAGTGAAAATTCAATTTTTTTTTAATGGAAAAATCAAAGGGAAAAAGAAAAAACCAAAACAATACAAATCGTTTTTGACCATTTTTCTTGGCGCCACCGTCATCCAAGTCGCAGTCGTCGGCCGATGTTTATTTGTTTTTTTTTCTTTTGTGTTCTTTTTTTATCCGATTTTCGTAAACCAGAAAAATTTCCTGAAAGCTCAAAAATCAACCATAAAAATTACCTCCAAACTTGCAGTTTAATCTTTCGATCGACAGAATTTTCGACGATTTTGTTGGTTAGTAGAATACAAATTTTATTTTTTTTTGAGTTTTTCTGAAATTTATCTGAAAATTAGAATAAAATGCGCTCTAATGACGACAGTTTATCAGAAAAGAAATTTTGAAAATAATTTTTAAGACCAAAGAAGAAAATGTGCTCTATAGCACATTTTTTTCTTATATTTTTTCCTATTTTAACGTGTTTTTTTAAAATTTGATTTGTGTAAAAAATGGGCAAAAAACCGCTAAAAATAAAAATGTAGATTTAAAGGAAAAATATCATTTTCAAACACAAACGAAAAAGTAGGAAAATCTAAAATGTAAACAAAAAATAAAACCAGGCGATTTAAATAAACAAGCAAAAGAATTGTTCTAGTTAATTCATCTGTTATTTATTGTTTGTAACCAAATGTTCTTTTGTAAGATCTTTTCGTCTTCGCTCGCCGATCGTTCAACTCAAAGGGCGACAAAAATCCTTGCTTTATTTATTTCAAGTGTCAAAACATTTTTCCTCCAAAGAAAAAAAAAAACGTTTTTTTTTGACAATTAAAAAAGAAAAAAAGAAAGACGTCACAATTTAATTTAAATAATAAAAAGGTTGTAATTATAGTAATGTGAAGCTTTAAAACGACTAAACTAAATATAATTTGACTTTCATTTTCCTTCAATTTGACTTATTATAATGAAAATTGTATTTAAAGCGGAAAATTCGAGGAAAAATTGACTGTTTTAAATATTAAAATTAAAATAAAAATTTTTTTAAATTTAGTTTTTAAATGTATTTCAAAAATCATATGCTTTTCATTAAAATTATTTTAAAAAAATTACTTTGCGCGTAAAGTTCAGTGTATGCACTAACCACAGTTTGCTCCCATTTTTTATTTTTATTATTTTCGTTTTAATTATGAAGTTTTTTTGTATTTTTTTAAATTTAGATTGAAAATGAATAGAAAAACAAATCCCTATTTTTGTGATCTCTTGAAATTTCGGAAATATTTTTCCGAGATGTTTCAATTTGATTTCAGGAGTCATTTAATGAAGGAGAAAAAGAAGGACAAACTATTTTATCTTTATTTTCTCTTTTACTCTTTCTTTCTCTCTCTCTCTCTCTCTCTCTCGCTCTCTTTTACTCTTTCTCTCTTTCTCTCTCGCTCTCTTTCTCTCTTTCTCTCTCGCTCTCTTTCTCTCTTTCTCTCTTCCTCTCTTTTTTTCCCTAGTTTCTATAGAGTTTTTTCTTTTAATATATCTTGTTATTATACATTCCTGAAGAAGATGCAAAGGTCTTCTATTTTCCTTCTTCATCTTCTTCTTCTTTTTCTTTTTCCTGTATTGTTATTGTTATTGGTCTTGAGAGGATGTTCAAATCGACAATTTTGCGTAATCGCAATTGTTTTGACATTGTTTCGCGTTGATTTTCTTTTTTCACCATTTTTCAATTTATTTTGTTTTATAAAAAAATGAAAAAAAATTAATCGGACTTTTTCTATTCTTTTTTTGGAACAAAAAAAAGTTTGAGCCTTTAATATTTAAATTATTCGTGGCTTTAATCGTGATGAGACCAAAAACCAAAACTCGAAAAACCGTTCATTTTTTTTTGGTTAGAAAATAGTTGGAGCATTTTTTAAAGAAAAGAAAGCTGCGCCTTTAAATTTCTAGTAATTTTGAGACGAGAGTTTTTAGCAAAAATAGGTGAAATAATTTTTTTGAGAAAAAAACTCTTTTAAATTTAATTGGAAAAATGGTAAAATCTTTACATGATTCGGTTTTACGTCGATTGATATTTCAAAATAATTTTTAATTGTTTGACAAAACCCGACTCCATTAAAAATTTTTGTTTTCACCAGCTCAAATTTTTAATAAAACATTTCACTCTTTGAATAAGTGAAAAGTACGCAACGCGTGATTTGTAGGAAAGAAAAAATTAGATTTGAGAATTTTTAATAAAAATTGTTGAATTTGAAGAAAGAAAAAGTTGATGTTGACGAATTATTTTAGCGCGAAAACAAAAACATTTGAAAAAAAGGACAAAAAGTGCAGATAAAAAATTAATAAAAAATAAATGTTGATAAAAAAATGAAATAAAATCCAATTGAATGATTCATTTGACTTCCTTTAAAAGACTGTTTCGTCTTTTTTTTTCTTTTTTTTTTTTCAAATTTTTCCCTTCACATTTCTGGCCACCCTCACAACATCTCTCGTTCTTTCGTCATATGCTCCTCCTACACTCCACAAATTGCACAATGCCTAGGCGTGTTGCATCGTTGTTGGCGACAAAATTTTTTTGAATTTTGCGACAGCTACGGCGCGACGCGACGTCGCAAGATCTGTTTGGTCATCACAAGCGGTCACATGTGTTTTATTTGAGAGTTTTCACCTGTTTTCCGAATGATGGAAAATTGTGGAGAAAAACAACAATTTTTGGCATAAATTAATTAAAAAATCAATATTGAATATCGTTTTCTAATGCTTTAAATGCTTAATTAAATTGATAATTATTCAAATTTGTGGTAAAATTTCGATTTTCAGCAGAAAATGTGGTAAGAAAATAGTTTTTCAATATTTAAAAACCCCAAAATTACTCATTTTTTATCAAAATTTCATAAAATTGACTGAAAAAATGGTTGATGATTCATTTTTGAATTGCAAATATTTGGTCTTTTGACATTTTTTGAAACCTTTCAATTCTTGAAAAAAAAAACACATTGGCCGAGTTTTCATTTCACTTTTTTTTGGGTTTCTCGTCCACGGCGTTATTGTTGATTTTCTCGACGTAAATTTTGTTTGATTTTTTTATTTGAAAAACCATTCAAAAAAAAAAATGTTTTTATAAATTGGCGACGATGATTGTACAATTTTTTACTAGAAATTAAACAAAAAAAATGAAAAAAAAAATTTTTTCCACTTTTTAATTAGATTTCATTTGACGAATTTTAGCTTTTTCTCGTTTTTTTTCGTTTTATTTTCTCAGTTTAAAAAAAAAAATGTATTTTGATCGATAAGATAGTAAAAAATTATTGTTTTAAGAATGTTTTTGTATTGGAATGTTTAAATATTGTTGTTTTTTTCAGATTCCAACAAAGAATGTCAAAAAATGTTTTGAAAATATTGAATGAGGTGAGAATTTTAAAACAATAATTGATAAATTTCATCAGAAATATCAATAAAAGTCAAGAAATTGTTGAAAAATGCTCGTATTTTCCGTCGATAAACTGTCAAAAAAAAAAAAAAAAACGCTTGTTTGTATACTTTTTTTAGCCGACAAATTGTTAGCAAAAGTTCAACGTATAAGAAAATAAGTGAAAAAATATTTATTTGCATTGGTTGTGTATTTCAATAGATTACAAAAATTTGAATTTATTTGGAATGATTTTCATTCTTTTTTTAGAACAAAATTCAAATTTTTCTTCTTGTTTTTCAGATCTGATTCGGCGACGTTGACGATAAAATGTGAGAAATTATTTTCGCTTTCTCGATCAATTTTCGTGGTGAGATTTCAACAAAAATCGACAAATGTTTTATTATTTTTCAGATTTCAAAAGGAGAATACATTTTTGGGAAAAAAAGCAGCGAAATTGTATAAATATTGATTTTAAAGAAAGCAAAAAAAAATGTTTTTCTTCACAAATTTTCTTTTTTGTTGTTTAAATTGATTATTGTCGCGTTTAAATCGCTTGAAATTTCTGTTCTCTTTCTTGCAATTTTCGAAAAAATTCTCACAGTAAAATTTTAATTTTTTCAGATTTGGAAAAATTAGGAAAAAAAGACAAAGAAAAATTGGATTTTAAAATAGGAAAATAATCGACGACAGAAAAATAAACGGATTAAAATGGAGCGGGAAGAGCTCGTCGAGCAGCTGCTTGACGCAAGATCACCGATAAATATTGAGAGTTTATTGGTAGGAAAATCAAATTCTGCTGGAAAATCATCATGATTTTGTCTGAAATTTAGGATACGATTACAGCGCTCGTCAACGATTGTAAAATTCCGGTTTTGATGCGAATGAAAAGCATTGATAATTTTATAAATCGATGTGAGTTTTCAGCAAAAATCTAATGAAAAAATAATTTTTTTTTGTTCGTTTGGTTTTTTGTGCTTTTTCTTTCTCTTTTTTTTTGTGATTGTGGTTGGAGACGTTTTTTTTAGATGAGCGAGTTGTCGATTCACTTTCACATCTTCGAATGAAAGCATGCGATTTTCGTCAACTGAAAGTGATTGGAAGAGGAGCTTTTGGTGAAGTTCAACTGGTTCGACATACAAAAACAAACACGGTTTATGCGATGAAAGTTCTTAATAAGGATGATATGGTTTGTGGATGTTGTGAAATTTGAAAAAAAAACATGTTTGAGGCTTGATGTTTTTGTGGAGAAACAATTAATTTTAAAACTTTTATTTAAAATTAAAAAAAAACCGGAAAAAAGTGAAAATTTTTAAGGAACAATTAAAGGAGCTTATCAAGGCACATTTGAATTTTAAAATTTTGAAAAAACTTTCGATATTTTTCTCAATTTATTGTTTCTTTTTTTTTTGCAGATTAAACGAGCTGATTCAGCCTTTTTCTGGGAAGAGCGCGATATAATGGCACATGCAAACAGTGAATGGATCGTCCGATTACAATACGCATTTCAAGATCCAAGATATCTGTACATGGTAATGGAATACATGCCTGGCGGTGATTTGGTCAATCTCATGACAACATACGACGTCTCAGAAAAATGGACACGGTTTTATACGGCAGAACTGGTTGAAGCACTTGCGGCACTCCATCAAATGGGATACATTCATAGGTTTGAATTTGAAGAAAAAAAATAGATTTGCGCACAAATTGGAAAAAAAATACGTTCCCTCCATTTTTTTCTGTTTTTCAGCTTTTTGTATTTAAAACACTTTTAAATGTTATAATCCGTTAACGTAACCAAATTGAATTGCCCCAAAAAATTTTGTTTTAATTGGTTTTTTTTTTGGGGAGGAAAACATTGTTTAAATAATTTATTTTAATATATCGATTATTGCAGAGATGTGAAACCTGATAATATGCTCATATCGATTAGCGGTCACATAAAATTGGCCGATTTTGGAACGTGTGTAAAAATGAACAAAAACGGTGTTGTACGTTGCTCTACAGGTTTGTAAATAAGAGAGAAATTCAATTCATGAATTGCGAAGAATCTGAAAATGAAACAAAAAAGGTTTGCAGCTGTCGGCACACCGGATTATATATCACCAGAAGTGCTACGAAATCAAGGACAAGACGCGGAATTTGGAAAAGAAGTCGATTGGTGGTCAGTCGGCGTGTTTATTTACGAAATGCTCATAGGAGAAACGCCATTCTATGCCGAAGCGCTTGTTTCAACGTACACAAACATAATGAACCATAAAACGAGCCTCAAATTTCCGGATGATGCTCAAATATCAGAAAAAGCCAAAGATATAATCAAAAGATTTCTGTCATCGGCGCCGGATCGTTTAGGAAAAAATAGTGTGGACGAAATTCGAGCTCATCGATTTTTTCAAAACGACGAGTGGACGTTTGAAACACTAAGAGAAGGTTGAATTTAAAGGGTCTTGTTAGGTAGAAAAATTTGTTTTGTTGTAGCCACGCCGCCAATTGTTCCAACATTAATGTCGGATGATGATACAACACATTTTGAAGAAATTGAAGAAAAAGATCGAGATAATCAAGAATGTTTTCAATTACCAAAAACGTTTAACGGAAATCAATTACCATTTATTGGTTAGAAAAAAGCAAAAAAAAAATAGAAGAAAAGTTTAAAGAAATTTGTCTTCAGGCTTCACCTATTCCAATGAATACAGTCCGGTCGCTGGAATAAATCGAAGCATTTCAAAATTAAAAAACATTGATAAAAAAACGATTGAAAACGGAAACGGAGAAGTAAAAGCTGAGAAAAACGCGCTGATAAACGGTTGTACAACAAATGGAGAAATTGTGGCGAAAGAAGAAGCTGAAAAAATTCGAAAAGAAATCGAGACAAAACAAATCGAAATTGATCTATTGAAAGAAAATCTAACAAAAGCTGATGTTCGTGTAAAAATTATTGAAAGCGAAAAAAATTTGTAGGATTTTTGACTTTTCTCAAAAAAAAAAAAATTCAAGAAAATGCTTTTCTCCTTTTCCAGATTATCTCAAAAAATAACTGATATGGAAAAAGAATTGAAGGAAAGCAGAGAAAAAGCGAAACAAAATAATGAAAATGACTCAAAAATGAATGGATTATCAATGGAATTACGAATGGCAAAAGAATACAACGCAGAAATGGAAGCTGAAATGTGTAAAGTAAGGGGAAAAGCTTAAATAATAGGAACTTTAAAAAAAAAAAATTTGAAGTTCCGCGAAAAATGCGAGCAACTCAAAGAAGAATTGAGAAAAAAATTGGGTGAAATTGCGCAAGAAAAGAACGAGACGCAAAGAATCAGTGCACAAAAGAAGGAGGTTGAAGAAATGTTGTCGGAAATTCGGCGAGAGCTCGAAATTGTTCAAACGCGTGAAGCCGAAACATCAGTGCAGTTGAAAAAGGCGTTGAACGAGCGAAAAGAGAACGGTGTCTATCAACAGGTGATGATGATGTTTATTGATTTACTAATCAAATGGCAATGATGAATTTGGAATTTTTCAGAATATTGCAAAGGCTACCGACGCAGAATGGGAAAGAAAATTGCAATACTATGAAAAGCAATTAGATCAAGCCAATGAGGAACGTAAACGGGAAGAGCAAAAGCGAACGGCGGCTGAATTTGATCAAAGTCGAATTGGAAGAAAATTGGCTGGAATTGAAGCCAATTTTGAATGCTTGCAAAACGTATGAAAACACGGTTTTTTTTTAAAAGTTTCAAGTCTAAAAAATTGCGTTTTTGTAGGATTATAAAGTTTTGATGGGAGCCCGCGAACAACTCGAAAAAGATCTACAAGAAGTGACAGCTGAAAAGCGTCGGCTCGAAATTCGCATCGAACAATTATTGGACAGCCGAAGTACTGACGATCGAGTCCTAACATTATGCCAAGACGAGCTGGTCGAAAGTCAAGAGGAAGCGAAAGAAAAGGAGAACGGGCTAAAATCACGAATCGACGAGATGCGCTACGATCTGGAAAATGAGAAATTGGTAGGAAAGAAAAGCAGAGGGAAAAGAGAGATAAAAGAACAATTGTAGAAAACGCAAAATTTGGAGGAAATTCTATCGGTGGCTGACAAAGAACGAGGAATGCTGAAAATGGAAGTGCAAGAATTGATGCAAAGGCACAATCGCGAAATTTTGAGCAAAGAGCAACAATTAAAACTGCTCGAAGAGCAACTAAACGAAATGACAAAAATGTCAAAGGAGACGTCGGCACAAGAAGACCAGGACACATTAATGATTGCGAATCTGACGAAAAAGCTTGAAATTGAAAAAGCGCACAAAAAAGCGGTCATCAACAAACTGGAAGAAGAAATGGCAAAACGGCAGCCGACAAAAAAAGGAGAAAAAGGTGTCACGAAATCGGCACTCGTGAAGAAGGAGAGAGAAATTGTAAGAATATTTGGTTTTTATTAATTTCGAAAAACTATAAAAAGTCTTAAAATTTGATTTTTTGAAAGATTTCTTGAAATCTGGAAATCGAACAAATAAAAGTTGTGATTTCAGATGTCACTTCAACAAGAAAAAGGAGAAATGATGAATCGAATCAAACAATTATACGCAGATCAAGAAAAACAACTGGGAGAATTCACAATTCAATTACAAGAAGAATTTAAGCAAAACGAGTTGCTGAAAGAAGAAAATAAAGAGCTGAAAGAAAGATTGGATGAATTGATAAAAGGTGGAATCCGATATTCATCAGAAGACAAGAGGTTTGTGATTTTTTTTTTAATGTCTGAAAAAATCTTAAAGTTTCAATTTGTGTTTCCAGATCAGTCGACTCAAGAGAAGGATTGCCGCCCTCAATGAGTCATCATAATCTACAAATGGAAGGATGGCTTTCAGTTCGAGACTCGCAAAAAAAGTCGAAAAAACTGAAATGGACGGCGAAATTTGCGATTCTGAACGAATACGCGTTCACACTTTATGAAGACGAAAAAGCGTTCGTCGTTTCCGCAGTGGTAGAAGCTGGGTAAAATTTAAAGAAAAAAAGCAATGATGAAAAGCAACTTTGACTTTTTCTTTTTTCAGAAATATGTTCCATGTCCGACACGTTACAGCGGCTGATTTGAGAAATGTTGACGACAAATTGTTGCCGAAAATTTTCCATGTAAGAACAAATTAATCGCAGGAATAGAAAGGCGCGAATTCGTAAGACTGCGGCATGAGAAAGTAGGCGGAGATACGCGTTGTTCTAATTAGAAATGTTTTTCTGAGTTTAACTGAATGAAAAAAAAATGACAATAAGCGGGTCCCTCAAGGCTGGATAAAAAAATAATTTAAAGGGACATGTGCTCCTCGCCAAATGACAGTCTTAAACGAATTGGTTATTTATTCCAGATGATGTACGATGACAATTCGTGTACAACATCTCGTCACGCCTCAAATTCGGATTTGTCAATGATTGAGCTTCAAAGAGAAGAAAGCTGGAAAGGGCACGAATTTCAAGAACTGACATTCCATATGCGAACGCACTGCGACGATTGCGGAAAAAAATTGTCGGACATAATTCGGCCGACACTGGCGTATGAATGTCGAAACTGTCGCTACAAAACGCATAAAGAGCATGTTGCATATGGAACAATTTCAAAGTGTAAATGTAAGAGAAAATTGTGCCTTTCCATCTCTGAAATTTTGATTAAACTTCTGAAATTTTTTGCAGTTACAAATCTATCAAGAGAATTAGTTTTAATGGCTCCAGAAGCAGATCTCTGCAATCGTTGGATTGTGCAACTAAAACGGTTCATAGAAGCAGCACGACCTTCGGGAGCTGTATCAGTTTCAAGAGTCTCATCAAGAAGGCACATGACTGGCTCAACGACAAGTTCGTCGGTGTATCAATGAAAAAAGCGGCGCAAAATAAAACAATTCAATGTTGAACTTCTTCCTCTTTTTCTTCTTCATCCTGCATCAATAATGATTGTTTGTAATTGTTCTGTATGTGTTTTTGTGTTTAGTTTCTCAGGATATCGATTGAAAAAATGTTTCCAGCAAAAAAAAACTGGAGCCTCTGTAGGTTTTTTGTTTGGTTTTTGAAATCTCTCAAATCAAAAAATTCCCCGCTATTTTTTTTCTTTTTCTTGTTTTTTTTTTATATTTACGGATTGTGTTGTTAAGATGCAATTATTTCAAAGGCCCATCATCATCACTTAATTTGTATATTTTTTTTTTGAAATACGGTAAATTTGAATTGAAGCCCTAAAAAGCCACTGAGCATTTTTTTTAAATTTCCACTCCCCTCCCCTCCCTTTGGTTTTTTTTTTTGAGAAGACGATTTCTTCAAGTTTTTTATGCTTTTTATTTGTTTAGAAAATGAATAAATTATTCGAAATACGACAAAAATATAAATTCAAATCGTATTTTTATCGATTTTAAGATATTTTGATTTGTTTAATATGTTACTGTATTAAAGGCGCATTGTCGATCTTAGAACAATTATGATTTTTTTGAAGAAAAATTTTCAAAGAGATACGGAAATTAAAAAATGTTAATTTGAAAAAAAATACATTTCGTGATAAGGATTTTTTTAAATTTATTAAAATTTATTTAGAGGCGCTTATGTATGCTATTTTACGACGTGGTCTCGCCGCGATTAATTGTTTACAAGAGGAAAAAAACCATGAATTTCTAGATTAAATCCAAAAATGCGAGAATACGACTCGCTGCTCGTCACCGCCGGCTATGATCAAGTAATAAAAGTTTGGAGCATCGCCGACGGGAAACAATTAGCCGTCATCCCGCACAATGAAGGACACGTGAACGCACTAAGCATAACATCAAACGGTCGAGACCTGGCGCTGGCCGCATGGCAACGTGTTCGAATCTACGATGTGCTCGTCTCAAAAGATCCGAAAGCAACCATCGATTTGCCGAAAAATGTGACGGTTGTCGGCTTCGAAGCGGCTGGCAGATGGATGTTCACTGGTGGAGACGATGGAGTTTGCCGAATCTGGGAAATGAGAAGCAATCAATTGGTGGCTAATCGAATGTTGGGGGTGAGTTTGAAGGCGGCTTTTTTTCGCGAATAATTAAGAACACAATTTCAGCTGAATCCACTTCAAATCACAAGTATCGTGACAAATGTGAATCAGACCGAAATGTTCATTGCAACCAACGAAGGAGTCTTTGTATGGGATATGATAAGTCATCATTATCAACGTCTTCCAATGCCCGACGTAATGGCAATCTTGGAATGTGTTGAGAAGCTTGCCATCCATCCATCCGGCAAACGTCTTACCGGCATCAGCAATCGCGGCCGAATATTCATATGGGATCTGATGACGCGTCAAATCGCCGACGACGCGTCAACACTGGAGAATTTCAAAACACCAATGGTGCCGGTGGAAAAGGAGACGTCGACATACGGCGTGCTTAGAGACGAGGAAAAATATCATAAATTGCCAAAAGGCTACGGAATAACGTTGAGATATTCGCCGAACGGCAAATATTTGGTTGCCGTCGGATCGGAGCCCGAAATTTATGTGATGAACGCTGAAACGATGGAATTCATCTCGTCGTTCAACACGCAAACCGTCTGGAATTGGGATGCCGTATTTTCGGCTGATGGAAGGTTTCATTTTGTTTTTTCGAAAAAACTAAAAGATTGTTTGAAAAAGCATAAAGTTTCTGAGCTCTCGAAGCAAATGGGGGGAGGGGGGCTGGCTCAATTTTAATGAAACTCGACAGCAAATTCAATCAATTGCAGACACATTTTCACTGGAGGTGAAGACTTCAAAGTCAAAGTGTGGGATGTGAAATCGTCATCACTATTAGCAGTTTGGGAAGGGCATCAGAAGCCAATAACGGCGCTGTGCACAAATATTCCATCAAATTAAAGAAAAACAAATTGCAGAAAATATTTTTTCGAAAAATTGTTAGAATTGTTAGAATTTCTGTGGAAAAAATCAGGGTTTTTTTTGGTTTTAAAATGTACATTTTTCATCGTGTAAAAATCGAAAAAAAAATAAATAAAAATCTCAAATTTTAATATTTAATTAATGCCAAAAATCGTTAACTTTTCCCACAAAAATATTTTGGTGAAACAAAGTTCAGAAAAATGCAGATGAGAAAAAGTTCAGACAGCGATCGAAATGATTTCCGGATCATCGAACGAATCGATAAATTTGATGAGGAGGATAATCGAAGGGAAGAAGCTGAAACAGGAAAAAGTTGAAGATGAAAAAAAAATCTCCTTTCGAACAAATAAAAGAAGTTGAAAGAATTCAGAAAACAGAAAAAAAAAACATTTTTTTTAGGATGCGACGAATCGATAAATCTGGAGAAACAATCGTTGGAAATGTTTGAGAAGCAGAAAAAAGAATACAAAGGTTTTTTTTTTTGACGGCTTTTCAAGCATTGAAAAATTTTCAGAATTTGAATTTTCAGATTTTGTTTATCGAATTCAACAAAATGAATTAAAATATGAAATTGAGGCGCAGAAAAAATTCGTTGTGATTAAACATCAACAAAGGTTTTACCAAAAAAATTATTGATTTTTTTAAGGAAACATTTGGCACTGTTGAAGTTGAGCACAAATTGAATGAAAATTATTCGAATTTATGGAAGGAACAAATGGAAAAGTTGGAGAAGAAAATCGATGAAGGATATTTTGGAGATGAAAAAAATGATGGGCGGAACTTATCGATTGAATCAATAAAAAATGTTGAGAAAGTAACAAAAAAAAATAAGAGAGAATGGAAGAGAAAGAGACGCAGATTGTTTCATGCTGTCTTCGTCTCTCTCTCTCTCTCTCTCTCTCTCTCTCTCTCTCTCTCTCTTTTTTTTGAATTCTTCGAAAAGAAAAAAACGTTGCAGACGATTTCGAACTTGGAAAAAAAGACCAGAAAGACACAAATTTTGAAAAAAGAAAAAGAAAAAATTGAAGTAAGAAAAATTTCTTTTTTTCTTTGGATAAATTTAGATTTTTTTTTGAAGGAGAAGAAGAAGAAGGAGAAGCTCAAAAAAACATCGAAAATGTCTTCGTCCAGGAGAAAAACGAAAAATTAAGTTAAAAAAAAAGAAAAATACAAAACGTGAAAAATAATTAATCGCGCTCCAGCGCACAATTAAATTGCCGCATTTTTGGCAAGTTGCCTGTTGATGTTTCAACGCGTAGCGGCAAAATTTTGTTTTTTTGAAATTTTATCGATTAAATTGTGTCCAATTGTTTTTAAACTGCGTATCACACTGCGCATCACTTGCTGATAGTTAATCAGCATTATCGAAATGTGCGCTGGCGATACGAAATCTCGCTTGAAATTGTTTTCAGAAGTGAGACAGTGAAAAACAGAGCGTGAAAATTCGCTAATATTGATAAAAAATTAAGGATTCTTGAGATTTTTCACTGGTTTTTTCTGTTTCAGAGAGTTGAAGAGTTGAAATGAGTTGCTTTTTCTATGGCACGAAAAAAAACGAGAGAAGTAGACAACACGAAAGTGTTGCGTAAGCGTCGCGGTTCAACTTAAATCCTGTTTTATCCATTTTTTTTTTCATTTTTAAATGAAATGTCGAGTGAGCAATAGAGCGCAATTTATACATGTTTAGCATTGACGTTTAATTTGTGATGTTAATAGAAGAAAAAATAAATTTTTTTTTTTGAAAAACGTGAAAAAATTGTCAAAATGTTCAATCATTTCGAACTGAAAAAACTGGAAAACGATGAAGGGAAAATTTGAGGTTTGAAATCAGAATTCGAGAACTTCTCAATGAAAACCTGAGAATTGATTTGATAGCAGTCATCCGATCAAAGCGACGATGAACACATCGTCGATACGGTTGATTTAACAGGAGACAAGTGGGGATTCAGATACGAGGTGAGAACGTCCTTAAGATGGTTGTTTGATTCCGAATGTTCAGAATTTTTTTCAAATCGCAATTATTGCTTTCGCATTGTCTGGATCGTTGAAAATTTTTCATGCTATTGTGATGTAAGAAAGAAGAAGAAGAAGAAGAAATATATTGATTTTTTAATTGATTCTAGAGCTTCATCGGATCAAAAACGACGAGGTGATGCTTCATTTATCATTGGGAGCGTTCAATTTCTGGTAAAAATCGCTGCGTCGTTTTTGTTTAAAAAAAGAAATTCTGAATTTTTAGATTTATACGACTCCGCTGTTTTTGGTGCTCTGCGCACGTTCGAGATTTTTGTTTTCTATTGTTTCGATTTATTTTGTTGGTTTTTTGCTGAAAAATTTTGAAAATTTGAAAAAAAAAAAGAAAAAAAAGAAGAAAGTGAGCGGTGAGCGCAAAAACGCGCGGAAAACAAATGTTTGAAGCATAAAAAGTGTTCGGTTACGCTCAAAATTTTGTTACGCAATCGAATTTTTTTTTGAAGAAAATTAGTTTGAAAAATTGAATTGAATACTCACTCAACATTTTAAAGTACGAAGTCAAATTTTTTTTTTTAGTCCTAAAAGTTGGCTGCGTACATCAATATTATTTCTAATATGTAATTTGGAAAAAAAAAACGTTGAATAAGTGAGTATCATATGTAATTTGCTCCATATTATTTCTCAAATATTCAAGTACGCAGCCAAATTTTAGGCCAACAATTTTTTTCTCATCTAAAGTTCTTTTTAAATTATTTTTCACATTTTGTCAAGAATATTTCAATAGAGCCAATTTACAAAAAAAAAAAAGCGATTTTTTTGTTGTTGCTGAAATCAGATTTTTTTCAATTTGCAGCTATTTTCATCAATTTTAATTTATTTTTACCAATTAAAACCAGCCGATTCTCAGAAAATCGATAAATTGGCTTTAATCAATTTAATTTTCTGCTTATTAAGCAGTGGAGTTTGTTTTCTGGTAGCAAAGTGAGCCGGCGTCGAAAAACGCTTCTAGGAAAAATGAATTGATTTTTATAGGAAAGTTCAAAGAGAAAAATTTAAAAATGAATCGAGTTCAGAATCGAGTGATGAAGAAAGTTTGAAAAATGATTAAAAATTAAGAACTCTGTTTTCTTTTGTAATAAAAAAAAATAATAGATTAAAGGAGCATTGTTAAGAAAAAAGTTTGAGTCTCGCACCGTGCTGCGCGTTATTTGAAGACATTTTGCGCGCGAACATCAAAAAACACAATTGATTGAATTTCTTTTTGTCCTAAAGCTTTTGCATCGTTTTTTTGCCGTTTTTCTCAATTTTTTAACAAATAATTTGATCGTTAATAACAGGATGAGTTCGAGAAAAAAATCAAAGAAAAATATATTTTTTAAGGATGATGAAGTAAGAAGTAAGTTTGGGTATTAAAAAAAAGAATTTAAAGTTTGATGGGGGAAAAAAACTATTTTTAGTGGCGAAAAATATTGAAATGCGAGAAGTCCAACGGTTTAGCAAAAATTCACAACAAATTAAAGGTTTTTTTAAAAAAATAATTCTTAAATAATAAAAAAAATATATATTTTCAGATTTTGTTTTTGCTTTACACCAGTTGGAGTTAAATCGATTTATATCGTATGAAGAAAGTTTGCTTGTAAGTTTAACAAATAAAATTTTTAAAAGTAAAAATTTTTTTTAAAATTAGGTATCCTACGACGAAGAAAATACGTTTGCTGAAGTTGAGAAAACAATTGAGGAATGGTTTCCACCGAATCGCAACATTCAAAAAAATGAAGAAATCGATTTTGACGCGATTCCAATCAGCAGATGTTATGCTTATTATTCGCTGGAAAACAATTTGCACTTAACTTTTTCGTTAACAAAAAAGCCTGACAGGAACAATGCTCAATTAAAAATTGACAATGTGGCGTTGAATAAGCCCGAAGCGAGTTTGGCGTTGAAAGAATCCGAAGCAAATGTAAACATGGCGGAGGAGAATGAATATATTGATGTGGAAAATCAGGTGAAATTGATTAGTAAAAAGTCACCAAAATGATAATTTAAATTACAGGGAAACGAGCAATTAACTTTAAAAACACCACAATCGTTCAATACTGACACTAATGCTCAAGTCGGAAAGGAAGAGAAAAAAAAGAGAAAGTCGGACGAGATTGATCAGAGTCGTTCGAAAAGATTGAAAACCAAAAAAACATCAGAGGTGGGTTTTGATAGGGTTGCTAGAAATCAATATTGATTTTTTCATTTTTCAGAAATCGATGTAGGATCATCAAATTTCTTAATTCTTATTGTTTTATCAAAATCAAAAATCACCATAATATTTAGATTTTACTTTTGTGATTATTTCAAATGTCTTTTTAGAAAAAAAATAGCGAAAATAGAGCAAAATAATTAGCGCCTTTTTGATAAGATAAGACCTAGATAGTAAAAAAAATGAATGCACCTTTAAAATTTTGGTAAAATTACATTAGAAAATGTTTCCGTGTTCAATTTTCCACAATTTCAACATGAAATTTCGCTAGTGGAAATCAATGGTGCAGCACATTTTATAAAATTTCTGGTCTCACCACGATATTGAGGTGTAAAAAATTATTTTACTTTGTTTTCGTGTGAATTTTTTTTTCTAAAATTAATAAAAATGAAAATCAATAATGATTTTCATTGAATTTGTAATGGAAGGAAATGTTGTTGTTTTTAGGGATAACAATGTAATTAAGTCATTTAAAGGCAATTATTCACATTTTTCCAGCCATTGATTTTAAAATTCTTTTTTTTTTTGAAAAAATACGCAATTCAATGTAGTTAATTTTCGTGTTAAATATGCATTTTTGCCTAACCTAAAAAAATGTCTGTTATCACTGTAGTAATTTTAGTCACTTGTTCCCTTTCCTTTTATGTCTTCTTTTTTTTTTTAAATTCGATAAATCGATAGTTTTGAAACTTGAAAAATAAAAAAACCCTTTTTTGAATAAAAAATGCCAAATTATTTAATTAAAAACGAGACGACGTGGAGAAATGAGAAGTGAGAAGTTTGGGAAAAAAAAATCAATTTCAAATAATTCCAGGTGACATATTCGTGAGGAAAAGTCGAAGAGAGAAAAAGATGGAGGACAAAAAAAAGTGCAAAATCATTGTTGAAAGTGAGACAGAGTTGTCTTCAACTCGGTCAAGGAAACGAGCCGGAGTGGACAATATTTGTTGCTGTGTTCCACCAAGGGTTGGTGCTCTTTTTTGTTGTTCGCTTCTGCTGTAAAACAAGAGAGAAAATAAGAGAGACGCAGGTCATACGTATGCGTTGCGGTATGCGTTGCGGTTTTGCGATAATTTTTGAATTCAAATTGGAAAGTTTTGCTTTTTTTTTTTTTGAAATGTTTCATGAAAGAAAGAGAGAGAGAGAGAGATGCAGACAACGCGTATGCGTCACGTTTCAAAACATTTTTCCCCCGAAAATGTATGATGTGCAATAGAGCGCATTTTGAATTATTGCGAATATTTTGCAGGTGTTCTTCCTAGCAATTGGAGTTGCAATGCTAGTGTTCGGTTCGATAAGTTTGACAATCGCGTCGACGGTTACGATCAAGAATCGAGTGACGGAAAGAGCGGCAGCAAAGTTGAACATCAAAATGTTGACCGATTATGCGCGATGGGGAAACAGCGGTTTTGATTTTGTGAGTTTTTCGCGGTCGATTCAAATTTTTGATATTGTTTTTTGTGTTGCTCCGCCCACAGATTGCGACAGGAGTTGTGATATTGTTGATGGTGTTTTTAGATATTCCACTATTTTGGTTAGGATTGGCAGTTTTTGAGGTGAGTTTTTTTTTTTTTTGAAAAAAAAGAGCGAAAAATTACGGTAGAAAATGTATTAAAATGAGCTTGTTGGTCTTTAAAGTTCACCGTGACGCACGCAAAAATGCAGATTAGTCGTTTATTAAAAATGTCATGTTCAGTTCATTTTCACAATAATGAGCTGCCTGCTTTTGTTCTTCTTCCTCTTCGCCTATGTTCAAGATTTTTTTGCGAACGAGCACGGCTCGAGAAGTTATGAGGGAAACAATTGGTGGATGCTGTTTCTTGTTCTCATTGCGACGACAATCATTCGAGTCCTGTGCATCGTCGGAGCAATTCCAATGGCGTAAGAGAAACGATTGCAAGTTTCTGATTGATCCGGGGTTTTTTTTTTTTGCAGAGCCTGCTCTTGTGATCAAAATCGGAATAAATGAAGCACACAAAAATGTGTTGTGTGTTATTGATTTTTAAAATAAACGGTTTTTTTTTAAAATTTTTGCCTTTTTTTTGACATGTGCGGTCGTCGCCCAATTTTGAAATTTTTCTGCTTTTAACTGTGACGCAATGCGCCACTTTAAATTATTATGTTTCAAACAGGATTCGTTTGAAACTACGCTCTACTGCACTACTCGAGTTTTGCATTGGCGGAGTGAAATTACAGTCTAAAAAAGTTTTTAGACTGAGTATCCTTTGGAGTTGATACGAAGTGAAGTCTTAAAATGGGTTTTTACAAGAAAAATTAAAAAGAGTCGAGTCGCCCATCATTCCATAGATACGGTATTCGTGGTGAGACCCGATTAGTCATTAACTATCAGAAGTTACATTTTTTCGTAAGGGGGCACACATGAGTGTTTTAATAATTTCTTTTACATTAAGAGTAACGATTTTCGTGGTGAGACCCGATAACTTTGTTTCTCAGAGTAAACGGTTTTTCTGCTGACACGCTTTTCCTTTAAATGTGCCTTTAATTTACGGTTTCGAAATGTTGGATTTGTTCAATAAAAATGAACGAGACGTGGTCGACGACAAGATTTTTGCATGAAAACGAGCAGCGAAAATAAACAAAAAGAAAAGTGTCAATTCGAACCGTGTTTTTGACAGTTCGCAACCAACGTAAAATTCAGCGATGACGGCAGTGGCGCGACGACACATCGGCGGAGGTTTGTAGTGACGATGATCAGATGATGATGATTATTGGAAATGAGAAGGAAATTGATTGGACGCACAGCCGTCCTTTCACTCTTTTTCTCTTTGTCTCTCACTCTCTGTCTCTCTCTCTCTCTCTGTCTCTCTGTCTCTCTCTCTGTCTCATTTCGTCTAATCACAATCCAGTCTTTTGGCCAGGTAATAATAATATTCTGATATCATTTAATCATCATTTTTGCATTATAATAATTTTCTGTCAACCATCGCCGCGGGCTTTTTTTCTTAGAAAAACCATTTTTTTTTGTCTAAAGTATTACGGTATTAAAGGCGCAAACAGAAAACGGGATAAGAAACTTGTGGGGGATTTTTCGAATTGAATTCGTTTTACGTTTGAGCGATAGTCTCAAGTTCGGCTCTCAGTTGTGGCCAGAAAGTGTTTTTTTTTTGGTTGAAAATTATTTTTTGAAGAATACTACGGTATTAAAGGCACACACCAGTTTTTGAACTTTTTTCACTGCAAAAATGAGAAGAAAATGCGCTCTTTTGGAATGATTTGAGTTTCGGTGACATACGCAAACCATGCCCGCCCCCAATTTTTTTTGATGCCGCTTTTTTAAGTTTTGCATTGACAACCTTACTTGCTTGTAATTTTTGTTTGTGAACAGAAAAAAGTGTTGCCTTTTTAAGTTTTTTGTGACCTGAAAAAATTCCTCTCTTCCTCGTCCTCTCTCTCTCTCTCTATCTCTCTCTGTCTCTCTCTGTCTCTCTCTGTCTCTCTCTGTCTCTCTCTCTCTCTCTCTCTCTCTCTCTCTCTCTCTGTCTCTCTCTCCCTGTGTTTCTCTGTGCCTCTCTATCATTTTGAATATTTTTGTGTGCTGCTTGTGTAGAGCAGTTTGCTGCTTGTCGCTCTGTGTATTTTCCTTATCAATTTTATTATTGTTCAGTAACGATTTATTGAGGGGCCGATTGTGATTATGAAATGAAAAAATATCAAAAATCGTTGATTTTCATTTTTTTTACTGTTTTCGTTGTAGGACCCAATAAAGAGAATCTTGGTTTTCTTCTTTCTTTCTTTTTTTTTTTTTTTTTATTTTTTCGCTGAGCCTCGACAAAGGTAAAAACCAATCCGATAAAAATGTTTTTTCCTGATTTCTGTGCTTTTCCTTCGATTTGGTTTTTTCAAGTAGAATTTTTTATTGGAAAATTACGATTTTCGTGGTGAGACCCGACCACCAACGTTTTTTTTTAAAGGATTTTTTCTTGAAAATGTTCCCATGCTTCGTGTGTTGATTGTAGTCAGCAATTAACGAAGAAGTTCGTAAAGATTACGGTTTTCGTGTTGAGACACGACCAAAAAGTTTATTGATGTGCCCACTTTCTTTTAATCAAAAAAAAAAAAAAAATTTTTTTTTGCTTTATCATTTAAAGATTTTTATCTTCGTTCTTTTTTTTGTTGTCGGCCGCCTGAAGCTTCGTTGCAAAATTTTTTAGGGTTTTTTTTTTCTCGAAAAAATTCAACGTTTTTCTTCCAGAAATCGAACAATGCCGAACAGCGATTCATCATCGCCGTCGTCGTCGCCACACTCTCCACCCCCGCCACCCCCATTCTCACCTCCACCAATGGAAGCGAAATCGGTCACATTTCTACTAAGAGAGTCAGTTTTGCTTCTTTTTTTTTTGCACACCACACAATTCTTGTTTTACACGTGGCTCACGTAGATTTTTTGTTGTGTTGACAATGAAAAGTGGTTGACACGTCAACGACTGGCGCGGGCGAAAGCGAACGTAAAGACAATTGAGGTGCCAAAAAAACTGGTCGAGTGTCAATGCGCTCTTTTTTCTCCTCGTTTCTCTCTCTCTCTCTCTCTCTCTCTCTCTCTCTCTCTCTCTCTCTCTCTCTCTCTCTCTCTCTCTCTCTCTCTCTCTCTCTCTTCGATGTGAGGAGAGGAAGAAGAGCTCCAAGAGCAGAGAGAACTTCATGCTAATCTGTGAACAAATAATAAAAGTTGAGTGAAATGCTTAACTCATCGTCAGCCTGTAGACTTTGTTCTACTTTTTATATTTCATGGTTTCATTACTTCAATTCGTAATATTTGTGATAATGCTCAAAGGCACACACCACACACTGTCCATCATTAGTTTTCTCAGTAGTTTTCTGTGTGGTTTGTGTGCCTTTAATTAACACGTACAGTAACCACTTTTCTCTTTTTTTTCAAACCATTTTTGGATGAAAATTTATGTGCCTTTAGTGTCTACAATGTCCAAGTTTTTTTTTTGCATTATTTTGGCGAAAATTGTGTGTTCCTTTAATTTATACAGTAACTATTTTTTTTAGATTGTATTGAATATTGGAAAAAAATAATCTATGCGCCTTGAAAACGAACATACAGTAATACAAATTGTTCTTGAGGAAAAAGTACAAGTGTGCTCTATTGAAATATTTGCTGAATAGTTTAAAACTCGAACGAAACGAATTCGAGTTGACTCCATTTTGAATCTGAAACTTCTCGTCAAAATATGAATTTGTTAGAGCCATGAATTTCAGAAGAGACGGCACAGAAATCGAAACTTTTTTTGTTTGTCAACTTTCTCGTCTTTTCTCGTCTCCTCTCTCTGTTTTGTCCACATTTTTCTGTACTGACCACCATTCTACTGCGTCTTCGCGTCTTATCTTATCTCTCTTCTTTTTCTCTCTGTCTCTCTGTCTCTGCCTCTGCCTCTCTCTCTCTCTCTCTCTATATATATTTATATATTCAATATGTTCATATAGTATAAAGTACCACCCTCACATAACTAACAAACCGCACTTTTCTTACTTTGTTCTTCATTTTATTTTTCATTTTTTTTTTTGGTGATTAATGTAATTTCTCTCTCTCTCTCCGTCTCTCTCTCTCTCTCTGTCTCTGTCTCTCTGTCTCTCTCTCTGTCTCTTTCTCACAGGTTTTGTTGGGCGTTGTTTTGCTGCAAAAGCTAAGGAAAAAAAAGAAAGAAAGAAATGTTTGCAAAAATTTCAAAGATTCAGACGAAAAAAAAAAGCTCACCGAAAAAAGTTGGATTTTTGCCAAATTACGCGAAAAAATTCAAAATTATCCAACGATGGCGCCAAAAATCCCAAAAAAAAAAATGTTGCCACGTCATTTTTTATTTCTTATTCGGTTGTTGTTGAGATTTTTTTTTTTACGAGTGAAATGAAATCGAACCGAAGAAGCAGAGTGTGAAAGAGAAGACACAAAGAGAGAGAGAGAGAGATAGAGAGAGAGAGAGAGAGAAGGAAGGCAAGACACAGAGAAAAAGAACGGTTAAGATTTCAAAATCGCGCCCAACACATCATGAAGAGATGACCGCCAGAATCTCATTTTTTTTTTCTTTCTCTCTTTCTCTTTCTCTCTCTCTCTTTCTCTTTCTCTCTCTCTCTCTCTTTCTCTCTCCCCTCTTTCTGTGTGGGATTTTTTTTTGTTTTTGTTCAGTGCTGAGAGAAGCAGCGACAGTCGACTTCTCCTTCTTCATCTCCTTCAGGTTTTTGTCAATTAAAGGGACAGTGGGGGTGGTAGTTGACATTATCCTTCTTTGTCTTCTTTCTTTTCTTTTTTTTTGTTCGATTTGATTTGATCAAAAAAAAAAGTGTCGAAATCGATCACCTTTTATTGATTTCGGCGAAATGTCCGTTTTCTTTGATTTTCTGATTTGAAAATTTGAGTTTCCATTGAAATTTTTCCTGATTTTTTTTTCCTGAAAAAATTCTTGGCAAAAACCGGTTTAACGGAAGTTCCTTGCCAGCTTTTCCTTGCTGAAATTTCTAGAGAAAAAAAATGCCGATTTTATTGATTTTTTTCCTTTTCAGACGAAAATTTGGTTGATTTTTTTGAGCTTCTCCTCAAAAAAAAATTGAAGCGAAAAAAAAACATTTTTTTTTGTGATTTTCCCACGAGATGTTTCGATTGTTTTTCCAAAAATGTTTTTATTTGTTTCAATTTCCGGTGCGGAAAAAATTCCGACGATTTTCTTGGTTTTTTTTTTTTTGAAAATCATTTGATTTTTGTTGATTTTCCGCCAATTTTTCCCCTGCTTCGCCCTCCCCGCTTCACTTTTTTTTTCACCCCGAAAAAGAAATTTTAATTTTTAATTGTGCGGTCTTTGTCGCCGGGTTTTCTTCCACTTTTCTGTCATTTTCTAATTTTGTTGATTGATTTGTACGTTTTTTGGCGTTGTAATTTGTGGCTTTTGAAAACAAAAAAAAAATGAAAAAGTTTAAAAAATAGTTTTTGGCGGCAAAAATTTATTGATTTTTGTGTTGTTGTTGTCTGACCTCTCAGTGTTGATCTCTCTATTAGTTTGCTCAAGAAAAAAAGAAAAAGAAAATTAATTTTAAAATCAGTTTTTTTTGGCGCGAAATGAAAAAAAAACAACTTTTTTTCTCGACAAAAAGCTCATAAAAAGCATCGTCAAAGTGTAATTGTGGAGTGTTGTAAAACCAGAAAAATGGAGGGAAAATTGAAAAAAAATAATTTTAAACTGTTCCTCGTCTGATTCTCTCTTTCTCTCTTTTTCACTCTTTTCTATCAGTACTCTCTCGTCTTTTCACCTTCAAATCACCATCAAATTGACATGTTATGAGCTATAAAAGTTTGAAAGATTTTTTCGCCTCCTTTAAACTTTAATTTTTTTTCTAAATTATTGATTTTTTTAATTAAAAAAAAAAAGAATTTAATTGAACTAAAAATTATCGAAATTTTGCCTGCCAAAATAAATTTGGGGAGTTTTATCCACTGAGAAATGATTGTTTTCTATTTCAGTGAACCGTCACCATCAGCTGAAAGCACGGCGGCACAAATCGATATTTCCGAGCTACCGACGTATTCAGAATTCAACATAACACATCGATCAACAAGACAATCGTGGGAAAATCCGTATTATAAAATTGGTAAGGAAAAATAAAGAAAAGAAAAAGAAAAATAAATAACGAAGAGGCGGACGAGAAATCCAAAAATGGTGAGAATTAAACGATGGCCTAGAAACCCAAATTGAAGAAGTCGGCGGCGGCGGCAAAAGTCGAGTGAAGATTCGAATGTTTTTTTTGTTTTTTTTTCTTTCGCTGCTTTTTTCTTTGCTGCAATTTTTCGTGTCAAGACCGTTTTCCTATTTTAAGGGGTAAACAAATCAGAGGAGAAACGTAGCGATTCATCACCAGCTGGCAGCATTGTTTCATCATCATTGTTAGCGCAATTCACCAATTCTTCACCAACTCAAATCGCAACGACGCAACCACCTGTTTTCTCGACGTCGTCATCGCCTTCTTCGTCATCGCCGCCGTCGCCATCAATTCCAAGCGATATTCAATTTTTGTCGTCGGCGCAAAGTGAGTAAAGAACAGTTTTTGTCAAAACGGAGAACAAAGTTTTTGCTTTAAAAAGATTTTTCTTTCTTTCTTTTTCTCTCTTTTTCTTCTTTTCTTTCCTTAAGGGCCTTTACAACAATATATTAAAACGTTTGATAATTTTTAAAAATGAGAAAAAAAAGAGAGAGAGAGAGACAGAAACAAGTAGAGGTTAGTACATGCAAATCGCGGTAAGACCACAAAGTGAAACGACTGTAAGTGTTCATCTCAAAGTTTCTGTCAACTTCAAAAAATTGCTTACAAGAATAAAAAAAAGAGGAAGAGAAATCGTGTCGAGACCACAACGAGATCGTCTATCAAGATTGATGGAGATAGGCGGTTCGAGGTCTCGAAGCGATTTGTTCTTTTTAAACGAAAAGTTTCTATCAAATTTATTCGGCTGCGAAAAATCAGGGGTCGGAGCTCAAAGTGTTGTTGTTTTAAATTAAGAAATTGAATTCAGAATCGGGTTCATGGAACTTCAACAACGAACAAGCAACCACACCAACCGAATCAAGACAAATGATAATTGAGGACGTTGTCGCGTCGGCGGCGGTATCAAAACAGATGTCGTCAAGCGTCAAAAGTTTTGCTAACTCGTTGGATTCGCTAAACGATTGCCCACCAACACCATCGTCGCACATCAATGATTTTGCTAATTCGAATCATCATCATCCAATGACGACGACGACGACGTCAACGTCGACGACAGATCGAAGCCAATCACTAAGTAATTAAAGAGATAGGAAAGAAATAAATGAAAAGAAGCAGAAGAAGAAGAAGAAGGAAAATGATTACACATTCGATTTATTTTTTTTTTGTTGACAAGAAAGGGAAAGGGAGGGGAGAAAAAAAAAGGGGGGGGGGGTGTTCTCAAACGCCGCGCCATGTTCTTCTCATTCCTTACTTAAAGCGCAATTTATATAAATTAATATAAATATAATTAATATTATTGATTTTATTTTTTTTATTGGTTTCAGGCGATCTTCTCTCAGCTCAAAACGAACGTGGTTTAGGCGACGCCGAACTAAACGGAAGCTTCGACACCCTGGTTTGTTTGCGATTAAAAAAAAAGAAGTTAAAGTTTTCATGACGAGAGACCGGTAGAATTCAAAGTCTTTCGAACGTTTTCCGGTTTCATCACGATTTTGGCTTGTGCTGTGTTTGAAATAATGAAAATTTTGGCTTCGTACTTCGGAATTTGTAAATTGTTAAATGAGTATCAAATTTCATTTTTCCTCACTATCAGCCTTTTAAAGCGAAAATAGTAATTAATTTTTCAAATTATTTTTTTTGTATAAATGCGATTTTAATTTTGGAATTCCCAAAATTGTCCATTATAATGAGAAAGTCGATAAATCGTGGCGAGACCCAAGATAAAATGATTGTGTGCACCTTTAATTATTGCACGCAGTAAAAATCTTTGTTTTAATCGTTTTTTGGTCTCGAAAATATCTTGGTTTTGGTGTCAACAAATTTAACGTTTTCCAGATGTCTCGCGGATTGACAGACAGCAGAATAAGCAGTGGTGGCGGAATGGCACGAGATGACGATCGATTTTCAACAGTAAAAACCAAAAAAAAAAAAAAAAAATTAACATGTCAATATTTGGAATTACAGGATTTTGTCGCCACCCCTCCCGACACATTCACCTATTCGCCAATGTCATCATTCTCATCCTACGAGCCGAACAACTCGGTTCCATTTATAAACGGTAATGAAATACGAGAAAAAAAATCGTTTTGCTAATTTTTTTTCTTTTTTTTGATTTAAAAAAAAGACATAAACTGGAGAAGGGGAAAAAGTGTTGAAAAGAAAAAAAAAGAAGTGGAATGAAAAAATGGCAAGAAGAGAGTATTGGTGGGCACAGATGTATCAGCCTCTCTCTCTCTCTCTCTCTCTCTGTGTATTTTTTTTTCTCTCCCTCTCTCACTTCTTCTTCGTCTTACACTTCAATTTTTTCCTATGTTAAAGTATGTGTGTCGAGAGAGAAGTAAAACGAATGAAGAGGTGCCGCCGATATGAACGGGAACTATTTTTATAGGGTATTTTTTCGTCGTTTCGGTTTTTGTTGTTTTGGGTTTGTTTTTCTTTGTTTTTTATCTGTTCGCGAAGTTTTAAAAAATCTGTTTCGACAAAGAAAAGACGAAACTTTGAAAATTAGAGTTTTGGCGCCCAAAACAACAAAATTCAAAAAAATAAATAAAAATAAACGACTGTGAGAAAGATAAAAAACGTTTTGTTTGAGAACACAAAATAAGCTGAAAATGTAATTTAATATTTCTAGATTCTTCCTGCAAACATTTTGTTGTCGTCGCTGATCCCCCCCCCCCCATTGCATTTTTAAGTTTTAAAATAAAGTTTTGTGTGAAGCTGCAATTTCAACCCCCCCCCCTCTCCCAAATACATGTATTGATTGAATTGACCGGGTCTTGTCCGTTTTGAAAAAAGTCTAAAAGTTTTGTTTCGAACTTTCTAAAAAAAAGAGAAGAAGAAGAAGAAAAAAGAGTAAATAAAGAAAGTGACGAAAAAAAAAATTGGAAATTTGCATTTTTTTTTGTTCAATGCGCTTTTTTTGTTCAATTTGTGTCTCGATTTTTCAATTGAAAATTTGAATGAAAAATTGGATTTCTCAATGATAGAATGTGACTTTTAATGGTCGTTTTATATTTGATAACAAAATAGTTGATGATTATCAATTACAATGCACATTCTCAATTGATTTTTGTATATTTCTTTTCAATGTTGTTTTGTCTTAATGATGAATCATCGATATTTGACAAGGAAAAAAAGCGAGGCATTTTTTTGTTGTTGATTTTCCTACTTTTTCCTTTTTTGTCTTTGCTGAATTTTTTTTTTTGAAAATTAATGAGAAAAGTTGCGGCTTTTTTGATTTTTTGAAATTTTAAAAAATAAAAATAGCAAAAAAAAATCATAAGTTTTACAGAAAACACAAATCCGCTGGATTTTTCAACATCACCAAACATCGCATCGTCACCGATCAATCGAGCGCATCATTCTGAATTGGATCGTGCCAAACCTGAGCTTCCGGCAATAACGGAAGAATCGGAGCACGAGCATCAAAATTCGAATTATTTGTCGATGAAAGAAGAAAAAGAGGACAAAGAAGGAGAAGAAGAAGAAGAAGACGGAAAGTGTGGTCAAGAAGAGCGCAGTGAGATTGTTGAGCATCTATATCCAATGGCACATTGTAACAGTGCACCGTCAAATGCGTTTGCCACATCACTGATGAATAATAATAATAATAATAATAATATCAGTAGTGGAGGAGGATCAGGTCCACTTCATAGGTAAGAGGTTTTTAAAAATTAGAAAGATGATTTTAAAGTTTTTTATTCCGGCGCGAAAAAATGGGCGGGACGTTGTTGAAGCAAGTAGTGCACGTTTTTTTTCCATTTTTTTTTGCTTTTAGTTTAATAATGTCTTGCATGATTTTTTTTTCAGTAATCTTGAGAGAACAGTTAAAAAAAATGTTTTTTTTAAAAATAAGTTTGTTGTTTTAAATTTTAAATGTAACCTCGCTCCAGCGCATAAGGAGAGTCAAACTTTTGGCAAGTGGTCAATTGAATTTAAGTGACCTGCAAAATTTAAAAAAATTATCTTGAAAAAATAATTGTTTCATCCATCCAATTTTTATTTGAACTTTTTCGAATTTTTTTTATACTACACAATGCATAAGAATTTTGATACGCAGCTAATATCAAATGCACGTTTAATCATTTAAAAACATTAATTTTCAGACGAGTTGTCAGTGATGACGTATCTGAATTGCATCGATTAAAAAGAAGTAAGGAATTGGAAAATGTGGACAAAATTGGAACTTTCTCGGTGAGAAAATCGATATTTATTTGTAAAATTGAAAAATAATCTTTCACCGTGTTTTTTATCCAGTTTGAAACCAAAAATGCCAAGCTTAGAAAAGGACGTTGTAAAAGCCTGATGCTCGTCGTACAAGGAAGCGGAGAAGAGTCGCCAACCAGCTCTGAAGACGATGACATCGATGACAACGATGAAGGCGATTTTCGAATGTCAAAAGACAACGAAATGCTGATTGAGAAGAGAAGCGGCGATGTTTCGGGAAGAAAGACGATGTCGTTGGGAGATCGAGAAGGTGACTGACAATTGTGAGAAGAGAAAGCAGCAAAACGTAAAAAATCAAGAGACGAATGAAACAACGTTTCATTTTCATAATAAAACACTGATTCATTGTTTCCAACCATCGTTTTTTCTCTCTTTTTTTTTTAAAAATATTTGCAAATGTATATTGGTCATCAGCAAAGCAACAAAAAAGAAAAATCTATGTTTTTTTGTACAAATAATTGATTTTTTCCATTTTTCAGCTTCACAACAGACAGCATCAGCACCAGCAGCATCATCAACAATGGTGATGATGAGCTCATCAACTGAGCCGCCGCCTGTCAGGCTGTCGCGTAAAGTGTCGGGCAAAACGACACCGTCACCATCGTCGTCGACGACGACGGCAACAAAAATGATGATGAGCGATCAATCGTGGAAGAGTAAAATGCCTCCGTTTGCGATGCCGTCACACACGGTATTGATTGAATTTCTTTCTTGCCTTTTTTTTGCTCTTAAAAATTTGTTATGAGTTTCAGTCAAAGTTTTGGGCTTTTTGTAAGTTTAAAAAAATGTTGTACAGTGTTTGGTGATAGTTCAAGAGGAATCTATAGAATATTTGAATTTTGAAAAAAAAAACGATTTAGGCTATTTTGAATAATTAAATACTTTTAGAATTAAAAAAAAATTAAGGAAAACGCTTAAAAAAAACGTCCAATTTCTCGAATTGTTTTTAGTTGTTTAAAATAACAAAATCTTATTTTCAGATGTACTCACCGCAGTCTTTACCATCACGAGATGCTTTATCGAAATCATCGTACGATGGATGCGGGATAATCACAGGCGGTACACAAAGGTAGGGAATTAATTTAGGTCTTGAAACGAGTTGCAGTAAACGTAAAAAGTTGATTGTCGTCTTTCTTTCTGCAACAACTTCTCTGTGAACTTTTTTGCCTGCTTCCTCTACCAAATTTTATTCTAATTTTATGTTTTTTTTTATTTCAATTTCCTTTGTTTCCACACTTTTTTGTTGGGTTTGGGTGGAGGGAGAAATTCAGGAAAGAATTTGAAAAAAAAAACGACAAATTTTTTTTTGTTTGATGTGTGTCGTCGGGTTTTTGCAGCGTCAATCATCTCGAATCATCGCTGATGTCAATTCTCGAGTTTACGCCTCCCGACAAATTGAGATATGAAGAGGATGAAGACGTTGACAAGTTGTTGCCGCTCTCATCGATTTTTCGTCAACCATTATCGACAACGATGACATTGTCGTCCAATAATAATACTTTGGAGTCGATTATTCTGAAAACCCCGTCGCCAACAGGTGGCGGCAGCGGCGGCGGCGGCGGTAACAGCAGCAGCAGCAGCACAAACTCGTCATTTGTGCGGCGAAGTTTGCGAAAAATCATGAAACGAACATCGGCGAGCGCGTCGGCACTCAATGAACAATACGATGGAGCGTCGACAATGGCGACGGCGTCAACAGTGTCATCGTCATCATTGTCGTCATCCATGTTAACGTCGTCGTCGCGTGTCGCTTCGTCGTCGTCGTTGAAAAGAAGAGCGTCGGCGGCGTCGTCGTCGTTGTTCGCGTCAGCTCAAGCTCATCTAAAGCCAAGAGCGAAGACGTTGAAAAAGCAAAGGTTTGGTTGGATGATTATTTTCCATTCTTTTTTTTTTTTGTTTCTGCATGAAAATAATCTTTTACCAATTGTTTAAAGCGTCAGCGCTTTTTTTTTCTTTTGGTTTTGTTTGAAAGAAAAAATTAAAAAATGTTTGTAGTTTTCGAAAGTATAAAAAAATCAAAAATTTGTGTTGGTTTTTGAATACAAAAAAAAATTGATAGTTTAATTTAAATATCATTGCCGATGCCAAGCGTAGACGCGAATAAATTGTTTGTAAAAGTTTATTTACCATGTGGCTCTGTGACAACACCGCCATCCTCATTGTCGTCGTAAGCCAAAAAAAAAAGAAAGAAAATAATAAGAATCCAATTTTTTGTTTTGGGATGAAGCGTGTTTGCATGATTTTGTGTTGCTTTGAAGTTTTTTTTTTTTTTTTTTTGTGAAATTTTAACAAGCTTTTTATGTTTGCATGAATTTAGCAGAGTTTTGGTTTTTTGTTTGAAAAGTGGAAAAGCGCAAAACTTTTATCAGAGTTTTGATTGATAAATTTGAGCTTTCTTAAATTTTGATGAATATTCTGAAAATTTTCAATTCGAAGTTTTGAGAAGAATTTTAAACATTCCTGATAAAAAACGTTTCCGTTTGAAAATTGTCAGAATTAAAAAGAAATCTTCAAATTCATCCAAAATTGATTAAATATTTAAAGAAGTTCAAATCTTCAGAATTTAAATCGGGAAAAAAGAATTTGGGTCTATTTTGATGGTAAAAAAATGTTAATTTTTATCATTTAGATTGGGAAAACCGAACAAAAAGGAGAAAACGGGGTCTGACACATTCACGTTTGGCAATTTGTTTAGGAAAAAGGTTTTTTTCTTTTCTTTTTCTTTTTTTTTGTTGATTGATTTGAAAAAAATTGAATGATCAATATCATTCGTATTATCAACACATGTTCCACATTGATTGGTTTCAGCAACCATCAAGAGCAAATTTGGCTGATATAATATCGGATTTGGATCAACGATCGACAGGAAAATTGTCATCATCGATTGGTGGAGTAGGAAATGTGAGTTTTATCTGCCACCTCCCCCTCCCCCGCCCCTCTTTATCCAGGGTTTTTCGTTTCTTTTTTGTTGTTTGTTGGAAAATTTTAAATCATTTTCTTTTGGATTTCTTTCAGCGTCGAAGCACATCTGCATCGATACTTCCAATGTCGGACGGTAGCTGCATTGTTGGAGGAATTGGTGGTCGTGGAGGAACACAATATGAAACATCATCATTTGATGGTAAGCGAATTTTTTTTTTTTGTGTGACATTTTCTTGCCGTTTTCTTTTCTTTGTTGAAAAATTAAAAAAGAAAAAAGGATGGGAAGAGGGAAGAAGGGGGGGGGGGGGGGGGTGAGAGAAGGTGAGGAAAAATAATGATGATTTATGCCATTTCACAATTGTTTTTGACAAATTTGAAAGAAGGTGCCGACACAATCGTTTAGAAAAATTATTTTCTTGAATTTTTCTGTCATTTTTTTTTCGTCAATTTGAAAGAGCATGCAAATTTTGAACGAATGCTCCACAGTACAAGAAGAATTGGAAGACGACGTCGACAAAAACTCTGGCAATGTTGAATGGATGAACCAACAACGGCGACGACGTCAACGAGGACGTCAGCAGCAGCAACAGCATCAACATCAGCAGCATCAGCTGGAACAACTGGAACAGCAGCGACAAAGGCAGCGAAAGGGACGAAGTCGAAAATTTTCAACAGATGTTAGTGCGACTGGAATCGGAGCGACACTTTATCGAACACAAACATTTTATCAAAACATTGCGACACCAAGTTTAGCGTTGTATGCGAGCGATCGAAGAAGAAGTAGGAATTGAACTTTTTTTTTTTCATTGGTTTTTCTGAAATTTTAAGAAAATTTGAAAAGAAAAATAGTTTTTGAAAATTTGAGTGTGAAAAAAAGGAAGAAAGCTTTGAGAAAAAATTTTTTCGTGTGAAGAAAAGTTCGGGGATTTTTAATTAATTCTTTCTTGCAAAATTTCAGCATTTGAAAGTATTTTTTATCATCTTCGTCTCTTTTACTCGTAAATGATATTTCTAGAAGTTGGGCAAAAAATTGTTATTGGTTTTCACAAAAAAAAAAAAATGCATAAATGCGAAAAATTTTTCTTCTTTAAAAGTTTGTCTCCCCTCGAAATGTTCATTCATCTTTGTTTCATCTAGATTTTGTGCAATTATTTGTCACCCGAAAAATATTGGCGACAAATGTAAAAAGAGAAGAAGAAATTTGTGATTTTGTTTCAATTTTTTGTTTTTTTTTTTTTGTTTTGTTTTTTGAATGATACGAAAGTGAAAAAATCCATATCACAAGTTAAGAGGAAACACAGCACGATTTTGATGGGGGGGCAAAAAAAACCAGTTTTGTTCTCCTCCTGTTTCTTTTCTCAATTTTTTTTGTATTTAAAATAATTTGGTTCTTCTCCTTCCGTAGCAATCCTGAGAGTTAATTTGATTGTTTTTTAAAAGTGTATTTGGATTGGTCTTTTTTTTTTCCTTTGTGTGTGTGTGCTCTGAGAAGAGTTCTGACGAAGTTTGTGGTTTTATCACTTGACACCTCTTGATATATGGAGAAGTGGAAAAAATGAAATGAGTGGGGTGGGTGGGGGTGAAGGAGATGTTGAAAATTGTCCAAGTTTTTTTTTTTTTTTTTTTTTTTTTTGATTTTATCTTTGCATTCTCAGTTCCCCCCTCTACCCACCATCCTATTTTGGATGATTTTTTATTCTTTTTTTTTTGGTGAAATTTCGAATTTTGAAAACAAAACAATTTTGTCTTTTTTTTTTGGTTGAGTATTGAGTTTTGATATGAGAAAAAAACCCTTGAAAAATCGAAAGAGGAAGGGGAGAGAAGATTTTTTTTTGTTTATCCCAGAATTATAAAGAAAATTTATGAAAATTTATGCGTTTTTAGAAAAAAAAAACCATTGAAAAAATGATTTTTGATAATCGTTTTGGTTCCCTTCAAAGCGAGTTTCATCACTTTTTGTCCTCAAAATGAAAAGAAGATTTTTTTCATCTTTTTTCTCCAGTTTAAAGATAGATGTTTGCTTTTTTTCTCTCTTCTTTCTCTCTTCCTCTTGCACTTCACCCACTGCAAATGTTCCGAAATTGTGTTCTGTTTTGGGGCAAAAAATAAAAATTGGGGAAATTTTTTACTTTTTTTTTTTTTTGTTTCTCAATTATCTCTCTTTCTCTCTCTCTCTCTCTCTCTCTCTCTCTCTTTCTCTCTCTCTCTCTCTCTCTCTCTTTCTTTCTCTCTCTCTTTCTCTCTCTCTCTCTCTCTCTCTTTCTCTTCCCCATTTTCAATTGTTTCTTGTCAATGTGAGAGGAGGGAGGGAGGGGGCAAGAAAATTTGTTTAATAAATTGGATTTGCGTATTTGCGTCATTAGAAAGGAAAAAAACCCAACACCCCTTTTTGTCATTTTCAGTATTTTTCGTCATATCGATTCTGGGTTGAAGTGTGGTTTCAGTCAATCTTCATCTGTGGCTGGAAATTTCTATACTATTTCTTTTTCTCTCTCTCTCTCTCTGTTCTTCCCTCTTAAGAAAAGAGATAATCGCTGAAAATTGATGGTGGCGAATTGTTGTTGAGAGAGGGCGTCATTGTCTTTTATTTTTTGTTCCTCTTCTCCTTCATTTTTTTTCTGTGAGTTTTATCGATTTGTTGGTTGGTTGAAGAAGGTGAGGCTGAACGCTGGAAAGGAGGCCATTAGGCCGATTAGTTGTGCCTAAGTCGACTTGTTATTTTCAAGTAGTGGATCGGCGACAATCATCATCATCATCATCATCATCGCCATTGCCATCCTCATCAACATCAACAACAGCATCATCATCATCATCATTGAAAAGAAGGCGGAGAAAGGGAGAAAAAAACGGAGATGAAACTCAACGAGAAATGGACAAAAATAGTTGAGAATCGACGGCAAAGTACAACAATTGATGTGAATTTGTCGGTGGCAGCGGCGGCAGCAATGAGGCGAGCGCGACGAGTCTCATTTCCGACAGTATCTCCAATAATGATGTCGTCGTCAGAAGAGCAACAACAACTACAACAGAATCAGCAACAGCAACAGCAACAGCAACAGTATCAAGATTCAGAAGTTTCATCAAGAAGCAGCAGCTGCAGTAAATCGACAGACTTATCGGGATGGTTTAGCAAAAAAATTAATGGAATCATATCACAAGTGACGTCATCAGCCGACGAAAAAAGCGTTGGAAGTGGCGGAGGAGGAGGCGCCCGAATGTCGTCGATTCTAACACGAACGTTGTCAAAAGCGACGAGTCGCAAAAGTCGAGCAAGCGACTGTTCCACTGAAAGCGCAACAAGCATCAGATACTCGCTACGTGTTAACGAAATTGAGAAAATCCTGAAGCGTCAAAAGTCGTTGGCGTCAACGGCGCCGAAGTTCATGTCCGAATCGAAGTTGTTGGATCGTTTTGGGACGATTGACGAGACACCGTATCGAATCGAATGTCGCTACATTATTGAAAAGTACGGCCTGATCATTGATGATGACAACGAAGGTGAGGGAATAGAAAAAAGTGAGAGGAAGAAAAGGAAAATGCGCAAAATTCAGATGTGCTGGATCGAATTGTCGAAGGTGCACTGATAATGGAAGACGTTTGCATGGTTCAACCATCATTTTGGCAGAATATTGTTGAACGAACCGATGACGAGCTGATCGGCTTTATTGATGAGACCGAACCTGAGGATTCTAGTAATATTGTGTCACCTCGAAAACAAAAATCGTTGTGATTGGCATAAATCATTTAAAAAAAAAATTAATCGAAAATTGAAAATGGGGAAAAAATAAATAAATAAAAATTTTAAAAAATTTCTTTTTATTCTAGGCCTACCTGATCACATATCCCGAATGGTTTCGCCACTCGACGGTGGCGATACGTGTCCGATTGCGATGGGCGCAACTGCGACTGCCTCATCGACGTCGTCGTCAACCATGTTCTCGTCGCCGGGAAGTCATCTCCTCTACACTCAACTCGATCGACTGTGGGGAAAATATGATTTGTTCTCCGGAGAGGACTATCAATCGTGGCACGAGAAATATAAGCACAACACGTTGAGCGCGAAACAAGTTAAAAAGCAGGATGCGATTTATGGTTGGTTGAATTTTTTTGAGAAATTGGTTGTGCAATTGTTCGCGTCAATTCTTCTTTCTTTTTCTTTTTTTTTTCAAATTAGGTTTTAAATAATCCGGAAAAATATGTTAGAAAACTTGAAAAATTAACGCAGTTTTGGATTTTTTTTTTGCGCGTCAACTGTAGGGTTTTGTAGAAAAGTGTTGGCGGATGTATTTAAAAAAAAGCAATTTTGAAAATTGCTTGTTATAATGTTATAACTTTTTTTCCAACTATTTAGATAGTAAGTTTTACACTTTGCGCGGAAAATATAGTGTTTGTGATAAATGCATTTTTTTAAAGAAAAAAAAACAAATTTTTGCGCGTCAATTATGTTGTTTCAGTTTAAAAAATGATTAATTTTACAGAACTTTATTTAATGGAAAAACGCCACTGCGCCAACATTGCCTTCTTGTTACAAGGCTATCGTCGTCGGATGCTCGACGAAAATGTGATCAGCAAATCGGACATGGATATTCTTATTCCCGACGTGCTCGAACCACTTCTAATATTTCATCTAAACGTGCTGGAACGAATCACTGAACGAATGAATGAGAATTACGAAGTGGCAACAATATCGGATATAATATATGAAGAGGTTTGTAAACTCATGTGCGCTCCATTGAACACTGAAGAATGTTTTTGCATCACTTTTTTTGATGCCAAAAAAATTAATCGTTTTTTGTTTTGTTTTTCAGCTTAATGTGACAAATGGAAAACATACAAAATTATGCTGCGATGCTTATACAGATTTTGGTGTGGCAAAAGAGCAATCGGACATTTTATATCATCATTTAATCAATAAATCAACAAAATTTGCGGAATTTTTTCGAGTTTGTCAAGAAAAAAAGAAGCATTCACGGGAAAGAATTTCAAAAAAAAAATTGCTTTTCAGCGAACCTACAACGAAGAGCCGCTGTACAAAACGTTCGATTTTCGTCCGTTGATCACAAAAATTATTGGGCGAGCCACAAAATATTCGCTTCTACTAGAGACGATATTAAAAAACGAGCAGCCATTCAGCGATAATCATGACAAAACGGCGTTGGCGCTCGAAACGGCGCGACAATTTGCGCATCGAATCGATGAGAATCTAACGTTGGCCCATATGTCGCGACGATGGGACGAGATTCGAGCACAAATCGATCCGTCATCCAGCACGTCGTTGCATGTGCCGGATCCGGCGTTGCCGCATGTTTTGATCACTCATCATTTTGACGTAAGCGTTTTTCTTCTTCATTTTTCTTCAAAACTGTTGGAAATATTTATTTTTCTTTGAAAATCAAAAAAAAAAAGCCGTCAAATGAGAAAAAAACATGTTTTATGATTTTCTTTTTAGATTCAATCGCTGAACGCGGTGCCAAATCGTCGGCTTGTTCATATTGGCGACGCCAGCATCAAAGTATCGAAATATTCGACAGACAACTGTCAATCATCATCAACATCATCATCGTCAAACGGGAAATCCGACAAATTTTCTGCTATAATTGTGCTCTTTGATGACATTATTTTGTTTCTACAACGAAAAAATAATCGATTATCATTTATTCCGGTAAGAGAACTCAAAAAAGAACAAAAATAACTAAATTGAATTAAAGGATCAAGGTGCGATGCCGGTCAAATCCTTATTGACGCGAACATCGGCACGAGGCCACTCGATAATGTTGATCTATGGCGCTGTGCCGGTTCTGTTCGATATCTCGTTTCCGACGTCAACGGATCGCAAAAAATGGGTTGCGCATCTTGAAGCGGCGCCGAAAAATGTGCCGCCCGAAGGTGTGCGACTATCGCAGAGCAATGAAGAAGAGATGGTGAGGCAACGCGCCGAACGACAACAACGAAGCGAAGATGTTTGGCTCGACAAACTCACCGATCTATTCAGTATGTCATTTCATTTAAAAAAAGAAATTAAAATAATTTTTTAGCATAAAAAATCCTTGAGAATTTTCAGAATCGCGATATTTGGAAGAGGAGGCGCTGAGTAATTATCTAGAGACACGTCTGAAATTTTTCGATGAAGTTCGTCAACACATGACACAAATGCCTTTCAAAACGCGACACGACATACCGGATCGAGTTCGCGAAGCGGTCCGATTACGCTTTCGAGAATTACGACGAGCACGTTGCATTCCGCTCAATCGATGTTTGTGTGTGTTTTTTTTGTGCAAAAAACTCCAAAATTTTTTACAGTGGTCGATCGAATGAGCGAATCGCGTGACGCCGATCTCTGGTCGTTTTTCGATGACAAATCGGATGCGGCTGACTTTAGTGGAGATAAATCAAGCGATTTGTCGGACGATTCGTCGAGTTCGGGTGGCGGTGACACGTCATCGGCAACAGCGGCGATGCGTAGTACGAAACCACGTCGAATTCAAACTTTTCACGGAACGTCACAACAACAGGCGGTGCAAGTAGCAATTGACACAAGTAAAATGAAAGAAAATGATTGATAAATTTAATTTCTCGTTTCTCTATGCAGAAAATGGAATTCGACGACACACAACAGTGCCACGAATGAACAGTGAAACAGGATCGACGGATCGAACAACTTTAGATGATGAAGATGATGATGGTGAATCGTCAAGACCACGTGGCGAATCACAAGTCGAACGAAAGCAATACGAAGAAATGATGGCGAAGCTACCGGTAAAACTCGACATTTTTATTTTCAAGTTGATTTTTTCTTTTCAGCTAAGACAAAGTTTGAAGGCGAGAAAAGCGTCAACAAAATTGATTAAGGAAGTGATTGCATTGAGAAAAGAAAATCATTTATTGAGAAGTGATAATGCATTGTAAGCATTTTTGTTGTTTTTCTGTTTAAAAAAAAACGTTTTAAAAAAATTTTAAGAACAAAATCGCGTTGCGCACTTTTGGAACGTTCACGTGGTGGTTCGATGGCGAGCGCTACGGCGTCAGCCGTCGACGAATCAATGGAAATGTTGCGAAAAAAAGAGAAGGAAATTCGCGAAATGCAACGCGTCGTTATGATTGAACGCGACGAGCTAAACGAAAAACAGAAAGCGATTGAAGCGCAAGAAATTGAGATTCAATCGAAATGGGCGGCACTGCGACAAATGGAAGGATTAGGTTCACCGCAACACGTCAGATCGCCGTCTTCATCATCGTCGTCAATGACACCAACGACGACCTCGACGACGCTGTCATCGCCAGTATACGGTCGACAGTGAGTCGTTTTATAATTTCAATTAGATAATTTACTTTTTCGCGCAAAACATATTTGATTGCGCCGTATTTTGGAAATGTTAGTAAAAAAAAATTCCAACAAAAAAATATCAAAGTAAATCAAAAACACACATTCATTTGAAAATTATTTTGTGAATTGAAAATCCAATTTTCTGATTAGCGCGTTTTTATTGGTTTTTAGAGAAAAAAAATCGAACGGAAAAACGAAATTCAAATCTTATTAAATAGAAAAAAAACTCTTAAGGAAACTTAATTTTGAAAAATAAATTAATTATTTAAAGCTCGAAACGGATGTGATTTATTTGGTAGGTAAATCGATGTTATAACTCGAATAATGTTTTTTTCTTAAGTTTTTCTAAAAAAAACAAATATTAAAAAGTCGTGTAATTTACTAAAAACAATAATTTTTGTCGCTTCATCATTTTTCGTATTTAATAATGCAATTTTAACATCACCTTTTTGCTATTTTAGTTTATAAAATACAAATATATCGTTGTTAGACCCGCACTGCTGAAACAATGTGCGCCTTTAAGTGTTGTACTGTTTTCGTTGATACTTGTAGATTTGTCAATGAAGCGTGAGTTTTCAGTGTCTAACCGAGAGAAGTTGTGTATAATTACAAAGTCTGACGCTTTTTCTGTGACACGTGTGAAGAATAAATTTCATAAAAGATGAAGCTGAACAATTGGGGTTGTTTTTTTTTTTGCAGGGCGACACAAGCATCTCAAAACATTGAATGGTCGCCAGCGTTGACAAGTTTGGCAACAAAAACAGAGACGAAAAAGCTGAAAAAATGATGTGAAAAGGTGAAGCTCGATAATTTATGGATCTAATAAGTATTATTATTATTATTTTATTTTTATTTTTAATATTCAAATTCGATAATTTTTTTTCGAAATACAGTACCCCCTCCCCTTTTTTCTCTCTCTCTCTCTCTCTCTCTCTCCCCAAGATCAACCCCGTCCCTTCCCATGAAAATTGTTTGTGTTGTCTACATATCCTTATGGGTAGTAAGGAGGAAGAAGAAAAAAACGCTTTTTTGTACATTTTTTCACCAGAACACTCCTTTCTCCGCCCTTCCCGTTTTTTCATTTTTGATTTTTGATTCTCCGGTTTTTTTATGAAATGGAATCGAACCAAACCAAAAAATAAAATAAGAAGTTTTGTGCCTTTTTCTTTGATTCACAGGGTTGAAGTTTTTTGATCCACCCACTCCTTCCCCGTCCTCCTTTTCTTTTCTTTTCTTTTCTTTTTCACAGTTTTGTATCCTTCAATTTTTTTTTTGAGGGGAAAATTTTGGTTTTTTTTTTTTTTTTATTATTATTTTTTGTCTATGTGTGTGTCTGTGTCTCTCTCTCTCTCTCTCTCTCTCTCTCTGTGTGTTTGTGTATTTTTTCTTGAGGAATTTTAATGAAAACATTCCAAAGTGTAAATTTAAAAGCCAATTTTTTTTCAAATTGAAAATGAGGATTTTTGAGATTTCTTAAAAAAATACTTTAATAAGTGTCACTAGTTGGCTGGACATTTTCAGGTTTTCTTTCGTTTTGTTCTATTCTTTTTTGCAGATGAAGCTGGTTGTAAATCGGGGAAAATTGATGGTTGAAGGTGGAATGAGATGGAGATTTGGTGAGATTCAAATTTGACAGAATATTTTTCTCCTGAACAAGTTTAACATTGAAAAAAGTTGGTTCCGCGAGAAAACGGGGCAAAACTAATTTTGTTGTCCGAGAGAACTACACGGAGAGAAAGAAAGAGTTTTTTTTAAGCTGCAACTCTCCGTGAGGACTACACGGAGGAGAGTTTTTTTAAGCTGCAACTCTCCGTGAGAAGTACACACAGAACATGTAAATAAGGAGAAGAAAAAATTGAATTATTTTGTTCCGAGAGAAATACACAGAAATACTTGATTTATTCGAAAGAAGTTCAATCAATTGTTGCGATGAATTTGTTTTTTGTGCCTTTGGCAGCTAAGAGAAAAAAAATCGATGACCGATTGAAATAAAAAAATCAATAAATACAATGAAAAATGACGTCATGATTCAATTAGGAAAAAGAGCCGAAGGCCACCCGTACGTCGAAAAAAAGAAAAGGAGAATCAAAATTTCAGCTTCATCAACAGCGACATCGTCAAAAATCGCTGAAACGGCTGAGGGAAAGAAAAAAAGGAAGAAATCGACAAATGAAATCGACTGGAAGCTGAAATTATTGAAGACGTTAGAATCCGAATACAAAAAAAATGGTCAACAACTTCGAGCTGAACGAATTCAGAAAATGTCGATGGCTGAAATAATGCGATTCACATTGAGTGATGATATTCAATCAATAATTCGCCTGGCCGAATATCAAAGTCGCCTGCCCAATCGTTATTCAAATGAGGTTGAAGAAGAAGAAGAAGAAGCAGAAAACAAAATTCAGAATTCCGTAAAAGATTCGTGAACAATTTCAGATTCTTCCAATGTGCCTCTACGTTTTGAACAAGAAATTTGAAAAGATTTGCGATGGCCCATCGGAAGGCGTCAACTCGAGACAATCATTGTCATCGTTCATCTCAATTGGAAATTTGTGGAGATCGATCAGATTTGGTGATATCGATCGATTGATTGGCGAAACAGATGAGAAGGCAAGAAATCGAATTTCAACCAATTCGATTGGAGTTTTGTTGATCGGCACGTTGCGACAATGGAAGGATCAACGAGCATTTGATGAACGGACAAAAAGTGTTGATGAACTGTTCGAGACGATGTGCGATAAAATTCGATCAGCGGTTTGTAGTTTTTGTAGTTTTTTTTGTTGTTTTTTTTTGTTTTTTGATAAGAAAAAAATTTTCAGACAAATTCAATAGAAATCGACGAGCTGTCGATATTCATAAATCGAAACGACGCGAAAAAGATCAATGCCGAATGGTGTCGACTATCATCAGAATATCAAAAGCCGACATATCGAACGCGATTTTTTCATCAAAATTCCGAAGCTGAACGATACGATAAAAATCTGAAGTTGATTGAAAAATTGCAAAAAAGTTGCGAAAAAGAAAATTATCGAAATAATCCGTTTCAATTGGAAAACATGAAAAAAGTTGGTTGAAAACGAGAAATTGAATTTGAATTTGACAAAAAAAAAATGACGACAGGAAAACTATGAAAACCTCTTCGATGCTCATCTAAAAATGGAGAAATCAATGTGGATCGAAGTGAAAAATACGGTGGCCGACAAAAAAGTTGAGAAATTTGGCGAGGAATTGTTGAACGAATGGAACTGGAGGAAACGAATTGAACAGGAATTGGAAAAAATCGATATTGATCAAATTCATCCATTAGGTTCATTTTTTTTTTGTTAAATTTATGGAAAGTTTTATTGAAATTCGCTGCGCATCAACTCTTTTTTTTTTTTTTAATTTTCAAATGTTGATACGCAGTTAAAATGTTTCAAATCATTTGCATGAAAAAAAAAGAAGGTGTGGCTTATTTTGTATTCTCAATAGAGCGGAATTGGTTTTCAAACAAAGCAAGCTTAATGCTCTTCGTGCATTCATTCATTCTTTCTTTTCTTTTTTTTGTTTATAAAATTTTTTTGGACAAAAATTGCAGTCGGCTCTTGCCTTCAACTGATTCCACGTCAGCGACTCGTTGAGCTGCTCAATTTTTCGGCATTATCCGCATGCTCACAAGGACAAGAATTGATAAGCGCCGCCCAATTTCAGCACGAACTGGTGACGCCGATAATTCGAGAACTTGAAAACGAGTTTAAGAAAATGTTAGGATATTCAGAAGCTGAAGTAGAACAAAAAAAAAAAACAATTTTTTTAACTGAAAAAAAACCCCCATTTTTTTCCAGGTTTGGAAAAAAGTTTTTGAGAAATATGCGGAATATTTTCAAAACGACGAAATTTCTCGAAATTTTACGCATCGTGAATGGTGGAAAAAATCGTGTCAAGACCAAAAAGTGTTGGCAAATTATCAGGTTTGATTTGGTTTTGTAGTATCAGAATTTTATTGATTTTTTTTTAAATGAGATATTCGTTGTTTTCTTTTTTTTACAGTTTTCAATCGGAAATTTCGATCAGGAAACGCGTGGGCAAATTGCGACAATTTTCTTTGAAATTCTCCTAAAATCGTGCCTATTTCCGATTCAGCGAAAAGATTCGAGTCGAGGTAGGAAATCTCAATTCGCTGCGTAGCAACTCTTTTTTGTTTGGTTGTTCATTATCGAATGATATTCAGTGTAAAGTTTTTTGCGGAAAAGGGTGAGAAGAGGTTCAACCAAATTGCGCTTTTTTGCCACCCCCTCACGTTTTCTTGGAATATTTGAGTGATACGAAGCGAATTGTGTTTAAATTTTCAAAAAAAAATTTAAAAAAATGTTTTTCAGTAATTTGGACGCCAGCGTTTTCCTATCGATCGATTGCCATCGAAGAAGAGTCGCGAATCACCGACGCTGGGCGACATTCGCTATCGAAAATGTTGTCGATTCATTCGCAACTGACGCGAAAGTTTGTCGATCATCCATTCGAACACATCATCTTCTCCACCGAAACGCTGCCAATGACGATTCCGCCGCGACCATGGATCGATTACGGAACAGGCGGACCATTGTACACGTCGCGCGTGAACATTATTCGAAACATGCTCGAGTTTCGAGCCGTCAACCTGAATCGAGAAGCACAAAAAAGAATCAAAAATAGGTTTTTTCTTGTTGAATTTTTCGAGAAAGTTCCAGAAATTTGTGCATTTTTCGTCGTTGGATGCTACAGTAAAAAAGTAAATCGATCGATGCGCCTTTAAAACCACTACAGTGATCTATGAAAAAAAAATGTTAAAGACGCATCACTAATTAAACGAAAATCTTTTTGTTTCTAGAAAAAAATAATTTCTTGCAAAAAATCAGAAGAGAAAAGAAGTTCGCTTTAATTTGCAGAAAAGAAGCGCGACCAGTTTTTGATGCTCTGAACCAACTCGGCTCAACACCGTGGGTGATCAACACGAAAATGTTGGACGTGCTGAAAAATGTGTTTGAAAAATCGGGAAGCGCCGCATCGAAACAACAACTCGAGAAGCTCGGCATCCCAATGAGACACGACACGTTCGACGTGCCCGAATTCGAATTGGAGTTTGGAAGAGGCGTCCGAAAAGAGGATGTGTCTGATGAGAAGTTTCGAGATTATGCGAAACGAAAAGCTGAAGCCATTAAAATGAGGTTTGTTGGAAATGTCAAGTGAAAAAAAAAATGCTTTCCTCCCCCCTTCCGATAATAATCAATCGATATTCGGGAGACATTCAGAAACGAGAGTAATTCATTGTGGTGCTGGATGCTTTACCGTGTCGTTCTTGCCGATCATTTTCGCGATCGTGTTCTATTCTTTCCGCACAATATGGATTTTCGCGGACGTGTCTACCCGCTGTCGCCGTACTTGTCGCACATGGGTGACGACGTCAATCGTTGTATTCTGAAGTTTGCCAAAGGTTTTTTGGTTTTTTTTTTGTTTTTTTTTTTGACTTTCGCGTTGAATTTGCGAACCAAAAATCATTCAGCTCATCGATTGGGAGAAAATGGGTTTGACTGGCTGAAGTTGCACTGCATCAATTTGACGGGAAAAATGAAGAGAGCGAGCATCAGTGATCGGATGAAAGAAGCTGAACGTCTTCTACCAGCGATTCTCGATTCAGCACACGCGCCGCTCGACGGCCAACAATGGTGGATGTCGTCCGACGAGCCGTGGCAAACGCTGGCTGCCTGCATTGAAATCAGCGACGCTCTTCACCACTCGACAAGACCATCGGATTTTCCGAGTCAGTTGCCGATTCATCAGGACGGCAGCTGCAACGGTCTTCAACACTACGCGGCACTGGGACGAGACGATGAAGGCGGTTGTCAAGTCAATCTCACCAAATCACAATTGCCCAACGATGTGTATTCGGATGTGGCGCAACGTGTCGAGCAGAAACGTGTCATTGATGAAACCAACGAGAAGGATGATGACGGTGAAGTGGCGCGGCGCCTACGAATCGCAATGCCGCAGAATGTGCCGCGAAAGGTGATCAAGCAGACGGTGATGACGACAGTTTACGGTGTCACAATGTACGGAGCTGTAATGCAAATTAAGCGACAATTAAGAGCACTGGGAATTGAGAATGAGGAGGTGAGACAAACAAAAACAAGTTGATACGCAGTTAAATCCCAACTTTACTGAGTATCAATTGATTGATAAGCAGAAAATCGATTCATTGATTCGTTGACGACAATTTGATGGTGATTTTTCAGAGCGCAATATTCGCTCGATATTTGGCGCGAAAAACGTTTTCGAGTCTCAACGACGCGTTCACCAGCTCAATGGCGCTGAAAGATTGGTTTCGTCAATGCGCGAAAGGCGTCAGCGAACTGATGCGAACCGTCGAATGGGTGACACCGTTAGGTCTGCCAGTGGTTCAGCCATACTGTCGACTCATCGATCGTCAGAATAAGTTGGTGTTGGCGCCAATTGCGACAAAACAAATTGACGCATTTCCGCCGAATTTTGTGCACTCGCTCGACTCGACGCACATGATGTTGACGTCATTAAACTGTGCTCATCGGTAAAAAGGAAGGGGGGGGGGGGGGGGGGAAAGAAAAAGCCAAATGGAATCTTTTCGTTTCTTCAGTGGTCTGACATTTGCGGCGGTGCACGACTGTTTCTGGACGCACGCGAAATCGGTAGATGAAATGAACGAAATTTGCCGTCAACAATTTGTCGGACTACACTCGGAGCCGATTGTCGAACAATGCTCGAAATGGTTTATCGAAACGTATTTGAGCGGTAAAATGGCGAAAATTTTGCCAGAAAATGAGCTGGAAAAATATTTGAGCATTTTTACGGCAAAAGTGAAGCCGGGAAAGTTGAATATTGAAGAAGTGAAAGAATCGATTTATTTTTTTAGTTGAGCACTTTTTGTTTTGTTGTTTTTGTTGTTTTTTCATTAATAAATTGATTTTATTGATTTTTTCCTAAAAATTCCTGATGGTTTTTAACCTGAAATAACCACAAATCTTCTTTATTTCTTTCTCTTAAAGTTTAAAAATTTGCTCTGCAAAAGTACAATAGGGCATAGTTGTAGCGATAGTTGGCAGTAGAGCGCGTTTACTACATCAAATAATAACATGGAGAAATTTGGTGGTGAAAAAATCTTGGTTTTTTTCTCCCCGAATTATAAGAGAAGAAGAAATCAATCGAAAAAAATCGTAAATGAAGAGGAAGGGAAGGAGGAGGAGGAGGAGGAGGAGGAGTCGAAACAGCAAATATAAAAATGGAGACAGGGTGAAAGCACAAAAAGCAGCAAAGCAAATAATTCGATTGGTGGTCGACCTTATTCGAGCACAAACACAAAAAAATGGTGATCCTTTTCAAAAAAAATTTCAAAAAATTGTTTTTTTTTTTTTTTTTTTGTTTTTTCATTTTGATATTTCTCGTTGTTTTTTGTTTTTAAGTGGCAAAATGCCAAGATTTCTGGAGAGGAAAACGATTCGAGACAAAGAAATGGAAGAGAAATGAGGGTTTTTTTGGTTTTTTTCTCTTCCCACCGAGGATTTTGTTGAAATAGTGAAGAGATGATGAAAATCGTTTTCCCATGTTTCTTGGTTATAATTGAAACAATTTTTGCAGAAAATGAGAAGAAGAAGAAGTTACGAATTTTCGGGTTTCTCTTCCATTTCCTACACGTTTCAAATTAGAATTGCAAAAATTATGTGGAAGAGAAAATCGAGACTGGAAGTTTTCTTCCAGTCTCGATTTCAGCTTTTACTTTAAAGAATTATTGAGAAAACAGCAAAACAAAAACAGCTTCGGGTTTCCTCTTTCTTCACAAAGGTGGAAGAGAAAATCAATTTTTGTTTTTCTCTTCCACATTTTTTTTTTCAAATTTTTTTAGAATTATCAGTCTTGTTAACTGAAAAAAAGTGCAAAATTGTAGTGAGGGGGAGGGGGAGAAAGACAAAACCGGTTTAATTCCTGTATTATTTATCATAAAACATGAATATTCAACAATAATTTTCCTTTTTTTTTCTTCTTTTTTTTTTTTTGTGTCGCCCTTCCTCCCCCTCCTCGAATTCGATTAAAATCTCTTTTTTTTCTTTTTTTGCATTTGTGTCGGTCTTTGTTGAAAATTTGTCGATTTGAATCGGTTTTGGTTTTTCCCAGATTCTTATCGGAAAATGACAGAAAAATCCGAAACTCTGTCTCGTCTCGTAGTTTTTGATTCTAAAAAATGGGAGGAAGCAACTTTTTTAAATTGATTTTTTTCTTCGAATTTTTGAGTTGGCAGGGGACAGGACACGCCCATAAAAATATGCGCTGAATAAATGGAAGTTTTATATAATCACAAAACAATTATGTTTTATTTCTATTTTTACTGCATTTTAAAGGGAGGAGAGAGGGAGAGACGATGGATTGATAAGAAGTTTGAATTTCTCACAGGTTCCGATTGAAAAGAAGAATTTACAATTGATTGTCCAAAACATTTCTCTCGGCTCAATAAGTGTGAGAAGAGAGACGTAGAGAAACGAGAGAGAGAGAGAGAGAGAGAGAGAGAGAGAGAGAGAGAGAACAAATTTTTTTTGGTTTGATCACAGATTTTTTGCTTGTTGTCTGTTTGTCAATAGACCAACAAAAAATAGCCATTATTTGCATATTTTTTTTTGTTGGAGCTGATTCATTCCCCACTTTCCCCTCCCTCCCCCCCCCCCTCTCCCCATTATTCGTTTTTTCCCATTTTTAACATTTTTTACTTCTTTTCAATTTTTTTTTCCTACTCAAACCACTTTTTTTTTTGTAATACATATTGGCTGCGTAGCGACTCACCATAAACGTTGAGTTGATATGCAGTTTGAGTGTGGTGTAGCGATTTTTTTTTTGCACAGAAGTCGTGTGAGACGCAGGTGGAATAAGAAAATTTTGTTATTTTTTGTTAAATTCATATGGTATTTTGCTGCGTAGCGACTCTTTTTTTTTCCCATCCACAAGTAGATCCTGAGAGTTGATAAGCAGCCCAATCTTTCGGAAATATTTCAATGGTTTTTGAGATCAATCATTATGCTATTATTGATTTTATTGATTGAAAAATAGTAAAACGCGGGTGTATGGAGCAAAAAAAAATGTCATGGGTGAGTTGAACAAGAAGAGGTCATCAAGTGTTTGTTGAAAATATTAACGAAAAGCCGTCAAACAAGCAGCCAAAAGCTGATTTTGTACATTGTCGTCAGAGATTTTCGAAAATCAATGTTCGATTTGGATCAATGCCAAATATCATTATTAATAACTTTTCTTTTTCTTTTTTTCCCAAATCAATTTTCTTTTTCACATCCCTCCCCTTCAACGTCCGTCCGTCCGTACGTCGGTTTGTCGGTTTGTCGGTCGTCATTGATTTATGAGATTCGAGATTCATTTAAAAGATAAATAATTGAAATAAAAATGTATTCAGCCACCAATTTTTATTATTGAATAAGGAAAACGCGTTTTTTTTGTTGTTTTGTTTTGTTCTTGCGCACGAGAAAGAAAATTGGTATCAAATTTCATTAATTATTGTGTAACTACGGTAGTAATTGAATAGTAGTAGTTGTTGATGTTGTGCAAAGTTACGTCGTCGTGTTTGCACACTGCAAAATTGTTTGAAAATTGTAAAATTGGATGAGAAGAAACGCGCGATTATTTTTCATTTTCATTTTTTTTTTCCTTTTTTTTTTTTTAACAACAGGTTTTTGAGATTTTTTTTATTGATGTTAACAGTTTAAATCAATAATTTTTACATTTAACAATAAAAATGATAAAGGAGGCCAAAAAGAGGGTTTTTTACACTTAAAATTTAGTTTTTTTCAGTTCAAATAAATGTTTTGGTTGAAAAAAAGTATATTTTTCGAGAAAAATTGGCGGGAAAAAATGAATTTCGATGTAAGGAAAGGAAAAACACCATTAAAGTCATTTAATATCTATATTAAAAAAAAAGGAAAAGGAAAGAAAAGTGTCTCTTAAAAATCACTTGACAAAATGCGTATTTCCCATAGTTAAAGTTTCTCCCGTCAATTTCTCTCTCTCTCTCTCTCTCTCTTTTTTTCTCTCCCTGTCAATATCTTTACGTCTCTCGTCATTTTCTACCTGAAAATGAGCGGAATATGAAATGCGTGTTTTTCTCGATTTCTCTCTCTCTCTCTCTCTCGTTTTCCCACTCCTACCCCAATTGTTGATTCCAGTTTTGATTTGGCATAAATGTATATATACTATTATGAATAAATCTTTGTCATTCCTTTTATGTTTCTCTCTCTCTCTCTCTCTCTCTCTCTCTCTCTCTCTCTCTCTCTCTCTCTGTCTCTCTCTCTCTCTCTCTCTCTTTCTCTCTCTCTATATCGTTCCTTCTCTTTTTGTCGCCGCGAATATCGCCTCTCCCAGGAAAAAAAAAATTTGTTTTCTCCCCTTCCTCTTCACCCTCCCCAATCCTTCGTCTCCATCGCATCGCATCATAAACGGTTTGCGCGATTTCTGTTTCCGATTACGCGTCTTTTAAACGAATTTATTGAAATTGTATAGAAAATTGTTTAAATTTCCGCAACAAAATTGAGTTTCGTTTTTAGCCAAAAATTTAAGAGAGAAAAAAGCGGAGGTTTTCAGATGGCTGAAGCATATCAAGTTCAGTCAAATGGAGATTCGTCACAATCGAAACCGCTGCTGGAGTTATATGTGAAGGTAGAAGTTGGTAAAAAGAAAAGCAAAACCCGTCTCTTCAGGCGTCAGGAATCGATGCTCGGCGAATCGGAGCTGACCTCTTCTGCCAAGAGTTCTGGATGGAGTTGTACGCTCTCTATGAGATTGGTGTGGCAAGAGTTGAGGTTGGAGAAATTAGTTGATTAAAAAAAAAGAAAGGAAAATGCCGTTTACAGGTGAAAACGGTCAACGTGAACTCAGAGGCGTTTAAGAAGAATTTTCTTGGAGCACAACCGCCAATTTTGATTGAAGAAGAAAAGTGGAGCATTTTTTTTTCTTTTTCGCATTTTCTCTGAAAAATTGATTTGTTTGCAATTTCAGAGAACAAACCTATACGGATAATCGAGAAATTGAAGGAAGAATCTTTCATTTGGCAAAAGAATACAACGTGCCATTGTTTGAAAAAGATCCGCTCGTCGAGAAAAGAATCGAGAATTTGTATCGAGTAACGCGGCTTTTTAAAAGAAGAAAAAAAAGTCATAATTTGTCGTTTTTGCAGAATTTCAAGCTTTTCCTTCGCGCAAAAGTTCAATATGACATGACGAAACGGCAAATGATATCGATCGACGAATTGCCGGCACAAATTAAAGTTCATTATAATCGAGTTGTTGAACAATTGGCAACAATCGATCAGTTATTAAGCGAAAGAAGCTCGAGATATTTGTTGGGCGACTGCATGACAGAATATGATTGTGAACTAATGCCAAGATTGCATCATATTCGAATAATAGGAAAATCATTGTTGGGGTAATTCAATGTTTCTCATTCAGCGTGTCAAATTCTAAAGAAAAAATCTGAAAATTTGAATCATTGGACGATCACCAAAACAACAAAAAAACAAACAAATTTCTATGTTTCCCTGAAGAGAAAAAATTGAAATTTGTTTTCTAGATTCGACATCCCGCACAATTTGACACATTTGTGGAACTATGTGCTGACCGCCTATCGAACAGCGGCTTTTATTGAAAGTTGCCCGGCCGATCAGGATATAATTCATCATTATAAAGTAAGAGAATTTGTCTTGAAAAAAAAGAGAGAGAGAGAGGCGGGGTTTATTATACAATTTGTGCATTTTTTTAAAGGAGCAATTAACAATGTTTACGAATCAACGAGAAACGCTTCAATCGCCAACAAAAACGCACACAATTCCAGAAAAAGTCCTGTCGGATATCAAAATTAAAGGACTTGCTCCAGATGTCAATGTTCATTGAGACTGTTCTTTTTCTTTTTCTTTTTGGATTTATTTCACCACTCCTCCCCATCGTTTGCTGAAAATTGTTCACTTTATACCCTGGTATTATTCTTCATTCCGAAATGTGTCGCAAAAAATGTTTTCTTTGGTTCAATATAGAATTGAAGAGGAAACCATTTTTGGCATAATTGTTTTCATTTAATATCTAAAAACATAATATTTGCTCACTTTTTCTTATTTTCCTCTCCCCCCCCCCCCCCCCCCCGCCTTTTTTTTTTTTAGTTTTTTTTCCAAAACTTTTCGGACGCAAAAATGCCTTGAAATTGACATATTTAAAAACTTTGGTTTTTTTTTAAAAATCCTCCTTCTTTTATGGTCTTGCCATTTCCTGAATTTCTATAAATTAAAAATAATTTGAAAGCGATTATAATTGATATTATTGATTTAAAAAAAAGTTAATTTTTTTCTAATTTCTGTTGTTGTTGTTGGTTACTTCTTGTCGGGGGAAGAAACTATGGGTTTTTGACCACTGAAAATCACTATTTTAAATTAATTGAAACGAGCGCGAAAAAATGGTGAAGAAAAGTTTTGTTTTTTTTTTCTTTTTCAAATAGCGAAGAAACAGATTCAGAATGCCGACGCCGACGAAGAAGAGGATAAAAAAGGAGCCGACGGAGCCGATAGGTGAGCAGAAGAAGATGGTTGAATCGTTGGCACGGCAAGAATTGACAGGCGAACAATGTTTGAAGATTTATTTGGAGTGTCAGGTAGAATTTCAAGAAAAATCAATTTTTAAATTAAAAATAACCTTTTTTTTTTACAGAAAATCGACGTTTTCAAGAAAAAAGTGGCGAAAAGTGAGAGAAATCGATTTTTAACAAGTAAAAACTTCAAATTTGTTTTTTTCGTAAAATTTGAACGGAAAGTTTCAGAAATTTGCGAATTCAAAAAACCGATTCAATGCCTGAATTGTGGTCGTGAATATATGTCGGGAAGAGGAATAAATGTTCATTTGGAGAATTGTAAAGAAATTGGGAAGGATTCAGAAGACGATGATGAAGAAGAAGAAGAAGAAGAAGAAGTAGAACTACCAGCACCGCCGTCGCCGTTGCCATCGTTGCCATCAACAACCGAATTGAAACCGATAAATGTTGAAGGGCGAGCGGCGATGAAACGGGGAAGGCCGAAAAACAATGAGTTTGAAACGGCGACGTGGCAAGAATTCGAGTCGAACCCGTTCCTATGGCTGAGAGTGCCGACTCGACAACAGGAAGCAGTGATTCAGAGAATTTGTAAATCGAAAAATTTCAAATGTTTTCGAAAAGTAACATTTTTGAATTGAAAACTTGAGAAATGTCAAATAGCTTGAACGACGAACAATTTTGTAGAATTGCAAAATCAGCTTCAACACTGCCGAAGATCTAATAAATCATTTAGCCGATTGTGTTGGAAGCGAATACAGCACGTACAAGGATCGACGGGAAGATTTTCGTAAACTTGAGAAAACCGAACGATCATTTATTCTTCGAAAAGCGTTGGCATTAAAACCAAGCGGTGTCCAATGCCTTTTTTGTGATCGCGTTTTCAGTCATCATTATGGACTTTTTTATCATATTGAACGATGTCAGTTGGAAAAGAAGGTTGGTTGGTTCGTCTCGAGTTTCAACCGTTTGTTCTTCCACTGTGATGTGGACGTTGTTTCAGGATCAACCATGGCAATGTTGGCGTTGCAAATTCAAAGGAAACCAAACCGAAAGCGAGCAACATCTCGAAAATTGTGCGAGAATGACGCCGACGAAAAAGTCTGACGAGAGTGAAGAAAAATCACAAGATGTGACAATCGGCTCAGGAATGAGGCGAAAAGTTCGAGATGACGGAACAGTCCGATTGTCATATCGAAAATCGGCAATGGTCACAGGTAACGAATAAAGAAAGACTTTGTCTCGTATTTAAGAAAAAGTTGAAACATTGACAAAAATTTCAGACATGAGCGGAGTGTTCAACAAAAAAGAGCAACAATTCTATCAAAATCAATGTATGAAGCGTTTCGAGGAATGGTGCTCAGAATCTGAAAATCAGAAATTGAGCGCACGTCTTGAACGTCATCTGAATACCAACGAGAACAACGATGAAATTCCACCACACCACACTTTTCTCAAGCACGACGATCCATTATACGAAGTTCTGTGTCGAAAATCGGTGACGTTGAACACGGGCAAACCGCCGCCGTTGTCGTCAAATCAAACGTCACTGCCATCAGAAGGTGTTCGAATCGACGCGATGTCGTCGGAGGGTCGTCAATTCGGCGACAAAGAGAATCATGACGTCGCTTATTTTGGTGCGCCAATTAATCAAATCAGAGTGGCTCCGAATCGAATGAGCAACGGCAAAGATGATGTGATTCTCGTCACGACGTTTCCGTCCGAAGTGAACTTTGACGCCGACTCGAGCATCATACACTTCTGGCGACACGATCAAACAAAACTGAGACTCTGGTTTCGGCTACATCTAATAAACAAGGGAGTTGTACTTTCAGCCGAATGGCTGAAAATTCCTCAAAAAACGCGTCGCGGTTTCATCGGATTCGTCGCGTTGGCGACAACATTTGGTGAAGTTTTAATCTATAAGTAAGCAAGATAGGTAGAGAGAGAGAAAGACGTAGAGAAAAAAACAAAGTTTTTAAAGAATCGACGAGAAGCTAGTTGAATCGGCAACAGAGGTCAAAGAAGTTCCTCGATCTTCATCAAAGCACGAGGTGGCTGTGATTGTGGCCGAACCAGTTCTGACGTTACGTCAACCAAAAACCTCGTCATCGTCGCCGTCAGAATCATCAGCAGAAGCAGGAGCAGCAGCAGATACAGGCGACGAAATTGTTGAAGACGGAATGAATGAGAACGATGAGACGTTGACGCCGTTCAAACACATTCCGATGATTCGAATCGCGTGGAATTCGAACAACGGCGGCAACGATTTGATTGGTGTGAACGCGTGCGGAGCATTGGTGCATTGGAAGCTTGACGACGACGCAGACGTGACGCAGCCGAAAGTTATTTTGGATTCATCATGGGATGCGCCAGCATGGGATGTTGGATTTTTGAATGAAGAGAATAGTGAGATTTTTTTTTAATTGAGAATAAGATAAAATCGAAAAGAAAATAAAAATGAACAAATTGATTTTTTAGAAATTTTTAAAATCTAAAAAAAAGTCCTGAAAATGTTGTTTTTCTAAATTTTCAGATTATTTTTAAAAATTTCAAGGAAAATAGTTTATTTTTCAGTTGTCGTCTCGTTCCGTGATCGAACCATCAAAATAATCAACGTGACCGATTGGTCGACGCGTCTATCGGATTCGACAATAAAAACTGTCGGCCAACGAGTTCATATCGACACACGAATTTTCAACGATTTTTTCACGTTTCAAACCGAATATTTGGGTTTTCCGCATTCGCTGTCAACCGGAATCTCGTATTTTCGAATGTTGAATGATGACGACACTTTCATCATTGTTCCCATCACAATTAGGTTAGTTTGTTTTGAAATTCAGAATTTTCTAGTAGAAGACTTCTGAAGAAAAAAAAAAAACTATTTCAGCCACCAACTGATAACATGGGGAGTTGCTGTGTGTCCGACCCGTGGAATCATTGTGACGTGCGGTGCGGACGGACGTCTTCTTGCGTCAGCCAACGGTCGTTATCCGGTCAAGAATGCTGGTAACGATTTGTCGTCGTATGCCGGTCAGGCGACGTGGCTGACATTGACAAGGTGACTTTTGTTCATTTATTTTGAAATTCAACGAATTTCTTAAGACGACGAATCGAGGAGAATCAACACGAGGTCGACGAGATTCTGAACAAACTAGACACAAGTCTGACGTCATCTGATGCGCCAACAAAAAAACGACCAATTGAGGAGACGTTAAACGATCACGACGAAATTGTGAAGAAAATGTGGATCGACGTTGAATTTGGCCCGGTGAGCACACTTTTTAATAAAAAAAATGGGAGCACCTACGTCTTTTCAGAGCACATTGAACCGAAAAGTTCAACAGACGTGTCGCGATCAACGTGTTGAATCGCTAAACTGTGTCGACACGACAACCGACGCAGAAAAGTAGGGAACGGAGAGAAAGTGAATGAGAGAAAAATACCTTCATGCATTTTCAGACCGTTCGCTTTCACCGGAGGAGAAGCTGGTCTATTGTTTGCCATCCCGTGTGAGCTCAAATTATAAAGTGAGCGCTCCCAGGGCGAAATATGTATTATTATCGATCTCATTCTGTTAACAAGTTTAAAAAACAAGTAATTTTTAATTCGAAGATTCTGTATTTCATTCACAATTCCTAAAAATAGTTAGTTTTTTTTTGTTTCGAATTCTACACAAAACAAGATAAAAGGACAAATAATAATAAGAAGAAGAAGCTTAAAACGCACATGTGTACCGGTAAAATTCAAAAAAAAATAATACATTTGATTTTTCTAAATTTTGACCAGAAAGAAATCAATATATATGTAAATGTAAGAAAAAAGAATTAAAATAGTAACCGTAAAAGAGAGAATGAAAAAATGACGGTGAGCACAAAATTTTTTTTTTTTACTTGAGGCACTTAAAATAATGTAGCACCATGGATAAATTTTGGCACTTTCCCCACCTGAATTGCCCGATTATGTTTAGTATAATCCGCAGGTTCGAAGATTGTCCCGAATGATGATATCGGTGACAGCGTCGAAAACGAAGCGGATATTGTTGGTGTCAGTGGCACAAGTGAAATGTGTGTAGACTTCCTGAAAAACATTTTTTTTGTAGCGCCTTGTCGAAATAAAAAAAAAACAATCCAAAATCACCTTTTGATTAGAATCCCTTTTATTCACATCCTCGAATTTTTGTTGAATGAACGCCGACGCTTCTTCATACTCATTTGGGCCTAAAAAACAAAATTGGTTGCTTGTTTAAAATTTCAAATTGTCAACCTGTGTATTCCGGAAATGCAATTGTCAATGGTGATTTGCGAATTTTTTGCTCGAACAAATCTTTTTTATTTAGAAATAGAATTATTGACGTCTCAACAAACCATTTATTGTTACAAATTGAGTCGAACAATTTCAACGATTCACGCATTCGATTCTGAAAATTCTCTTACTTTTTTTTAAAAAAAATAAATACATTTAATTCTCACCGTCTGATTGTCTTCAACTAAAAGAATATCGTATTCTGATAATGCGACACAAAATATCACTGCCGTCACGTCCTCGAAACAATGAATCCATTTTTTTCGCTCTGAACGTTGACCGCCGACATCAAAAACTCTAAAAAATTAAATTTCTATTTTTTTTTTTTTGTACAAGGAAATTGCTTTTAGGGTACCGATTGAACTTGATGAAATTGGGCACAAAGATAGACCTGAGTCTAGTTAGAGGAATCTGAAATTTTGGTTCTAACTAGCTAACAAAAATCGATAAAAATTTAGAGTCCTCAAGGCCGTACTTAAAAGCAATTTATGGAAAGCCTTCACTATGGAGAAAAAAAATATTCTAGAAAAGTCAAAATCGAGTTCCAATCATCGACTTTTCCATATCGTTAAGGTGGCACTTTTCTTTAAAATCCTGTATTTTCCATTTTAGCAACTCTTCGTTTAATAATCAAAGCCGTATGCTTTGGTTGAGGGTTGGTTTAAGTGCTTTTTTCAACAAATTTTGAAAAATTTTTCTTCGATAAAAGTTGATTAACATCATTTGTGATATCCAACAACAAAATGTCTGTGACGCTGTTCTTTTCATTGGATGAATCGTGAAACTTTGAATATTTTTTCCCAATTTCATGGTCAACAAACTGTTTGTCGAAAAATAACGAAAAATTCTGAATCTGTTCGTTGAAAAAAACTTCAAAACTTCACGATTCATTCTATGAAAAGAACAGCAGAGCATGGAAAAAAAAACCAATAAGGGGAAACGGCGCCACAGACATTTTGTTGTTGAATATTACAAATGATGTTAATCAACTTTTCTTATTGAAAACAACATTTTCAAAATTTTAAGTATTAAAAAAGCAAAAAAAAAAAAAAAACAACCTAAAGAAACGAATCCTCAACCAAAAAATACGACGACTTTTATAAACGAACACCCTCAACAAATGAAAAAAACTCATTTTTTTAAACGAAATTGGGATTAAGGAAAATAGAGGATTTTAAAGAAAAGTACCACATTAATCATATATAAAAATCCTGGATTGGAATTTGATTTTGGCTTTTTCTGGATACTTTTACACTTGTTTATTCTCTAGAATTAAAGCTTTTCATACGTTGCTTTAACGTATGGATTGAAGGCCACTAAATTCATATCGTTTTTAAATAGTTTGAACCAAAAGTAAACAATATTTCAGATTTCATCAAAATTGACCCAGCGCTTCCTCTGCGGCAAACTTCCTCAAAGGTTCGAACTGTGATTTAAAATATTTTCCTAATAAACATGTTCAAACTGTTTTTTGTAGTCTAAATACAATTTGGAAAACTGTAAATTACGCTCTGTTCTTTTTTGGGATAAGATAAATTCATTGTATTTACTTCTTTTTAACTTTTCAATTTCCATAAATGAAAATTAATTAACGAATCAAGCAACTTTAAACAAACAATATCAAGCTTAAAGTTAATCCGATTTTTTTGCTCAACGCTTTACTGAAAATTAATTTTGAATTTTACTATTCAAACAAAAGACCGAAATCACTGAAACGCTTAAAAGCTATTGGATATTTTAAATTCATTTCTTTATTCAAGAAACCGTTTATTTTAGAAATTACAGTAGAAATTTCTAGTTTCAAATTTTTTAAAGCAAGCAACCAAATATTAGCGCAATAATAGTTCGATTAAAGTAAACGAACGACTTTCAATTTTTTCTTCAAGAATCACTTACAGAAACAATCTATCCTTGTAGTAAAATTGTGTTTCTACGATACCAGTCGTTTTAATGCGAGTTCGAAGAATATCATCCTGGAAAGTAAAACCGATATTTTCAGATGAAAAATGTGGAACTTTAAAACCTGTGTTGGAACATAATTGTCAGCACAAATTCGATCTAATTGATTCAGATAATATGGCGCTGAATCGTTGAGCTGATATTCTCGGGATCTAAATATGCCGAGTTATTGACAATACAAAAAAAAGGTCCTAATTACCGTTCAACGGCTTTCTGAACTCCTGAATCCGACCAAATGCTTTTCATTAAAACCACTAATTCTGGCGGTAATTCGTCATCTTCCCCTGTCGCTGAGAACATCAACAACTTTCTCGCATCTGATTCATGATCCATTTCAGCGAATGAAAGACCTAATGGTCCCATCGCTCGAATAATAGCTATCAATGACTGAAAATTGATTAGGAATTCGATTGAAGTTTTCAAAGTTACGAATAGATATTTTACTTGAATAACATTGCTAAAAACAACAGGTCGGAACACTTTTCGCTCTTCTATGCTGTAGCCATCATCGTGAATAATTCGCATTTGTTTCAAAATCGTCGATTTTCCTGATTCTCCAGCGCCAAGTAACAATAATTTGATGGTTTTTGTTCGACTATCAGCATCTTCTTTTAACTAAAAGAAAAATAAAATTTAAAAATTGTTTTTTTTTTATTACAAAAATTAATAAAATCATTATTATTACAAGCTTATCAATTTTTTTCGATCTATTCTTTGCCTCGTCCTCCTGGCTCAAAATACACCCCATTTTTGTCGAAAAAATGTGCAACCTGAAACGTGATAAATAGAAAAAAGAGATTCGCGAAAAAGAGAAACGAAGAAATGAAAAGTGCGTGAAGAAAGGACGGAGAAACGAGAAACAAAACAGCGTGCACGGATATAAAGCTCGGCGGATTCGATGTCAACACCGCAATTCTGTTCCCGGGTGCTTTACACTTTTGAGAAAATGTGAAAGTGAGAAGGAGAAAGTTGACAGATGATCTTAGCCAGTTTTTGTGACAATACAATTCAAATACTCATTGGTTTTAATGATCACATTTTTTTGTGGAAAAGAAGTTTGATTGCATTTTTTCTAATTTTTTATGGAAAAAAAGCGAAGATTTGATTTAATTATTGATCTTGATTAAATTTAACAAAAATTAATTAGTAATAATCAAAAAGAAATGAAACAAAGACGATTAAAACGTAAGAAATAAACAAAATTAGCGGAAAAAAGGAGCAAGCGTTATTTTAAAACGCTCGTTCTGTGTCAAAACCTAGCACACAAAAAATGCAACGCGCCTTTTAAATGTTACAGTAATTTTATCATTATTTTTGTAAGACAAAAAACAATGCGCCTTTAAACAATACAGTAATTGAATTATTAGGATTTTTGAAAAACTTCCTCTCATTAAATAGAAAAATATGAATAATTCAATTTCGACACATTCAATAAGCATTGGTCCATTAGAAAGTCCACCACCTTCTTTTTCATCAGATGCTAGTGAAAATTCCGAAAATGAGATGTTCCAATCAAAGTATTTTTTTTTCTTTAATTCAATTTCAATTTTTTTTAAAGTTTATTCTTCAGATGGAAACGAACACCGGAAAAATGTTTGTTGCTAGACGAAGATGTTGAGTTCGGACAAATTCAAAGTCTCAAAAACACGGAGCCCTTCGTCATGAAGTTTTATTATTTAAATTCGTCACATTTCAGTGAAGATCATTTTAAAAACCATGTTTTTTGTCAGTTTGATGGTAAAGCAAAGCAAAAAGGTTGAAGAAGCCGGTGAGTAGTTTCAGAAATTTTCAGATTTTGCTGAGGTCAACATTGCTGAAGCCGAAAAGTGTCTGTCATGCATCAACGACGATCGTGTTCTTCTCGAGACTGTTCAAATCGAAATAAACGCTTGTGATCCTCGCAGCAAACCACTGATCGAAGTTTGTTTTCTTTTTTCAAAACTTCAAACAAACAAAAAACCAACAACAATAACGAAACTTGGCGCTTAGGGTGCGCTGCTCGAATTTGCTGAAAGGCGGAAGAAGTGTAATGAAGTGGTTATGGTGAAGCGTCTCATTTTTCACATCTTCGATTTCACCTACGCCAGAGATTTGGCGCCAATTATTGCGAAAATTGCGCCAAGGTAGAAAATGAAAAAAGCAAACAAAAGAGAAATGATTTATTTCAGAGCATACGAAATAAATATTGGAATGCCGATGAAAAAAGTGTATCCATTGGTAATAAAAACACAATTCGAAAAATCAAACGTAACCCCTTATTGTTCAGCAACCTTCACTAGAAAGTGGATATGTGATTGATTTTTTGAAAGTTTTGCTAAATCCATCGAATTGTTCAGAAACAATTAGGTTTTTGAAAAGAAAATATGAACGTGGAAACTTTTCCAATTCTTTAATTTCAGAGTACTTCGAATTTATAATTTCATCAGTATTGACACAATTTTCCAGGATTTACTTGCTGAATGTCCGCGACTCATTCATTTAACCTTATCAAATGTGCAAAAATATCACTTTCTTTCCAAAAAAAAAGATAACTTTCAGATCGATGAGGTCAGCGTTTTCGAAGCCGAAAACGTTCAATCTGTTTTATTCGACAGCTGCGATATGGCGACCACCTATTTAGATGTGGATTTCGCCGAGAAATCGGCCAGATTATTTCCAAAAGCCACAATTTTTGGTTATATGCGATGCGAAATGAGTCTGGCAATTGTTGCAATTGAGTAAAAACTTTTCTCTTCGATTAATTTTGTGATAAACCTTGCAAAACGAACACAAGTGGATCTGGGGGGCGAGATAAGATTAAAAAGGAAGGGACGGGGAGGAACATTGTTAGAAGTCGATTTTGTTCCTCCAAATGTTTTCGCAAAGAAAAGAAGATGATAATACAAGGAAGTTCAAAAAACAAATTTAAAAAAAAACAATTTTAATTGGTTTCTTTGGCTTTGTTCCAACAAAACACAATTTTGTTTGTATTAAAAATAGATTTGTTGATAAGAAGAAGAAGGAGAGAGAGAGAGAGAGAGAGAGAGAGAGAGAGAGAGAGAGAGAGAGGAGTAGAGGAATCGGATTAAATTCTCCCATCACAAAAAAAACCACATTTTCAGACAATTCAAATCAAATCGAATCGGCGACTCTCGATCAGAGATTCAGTTTCATCAACCTGATCAAGATTTTCGAGAGTAAGAAAACGGAAGAAAAAAATTTTGTTTTTTTTTTGAATTTTCTTAATTCAACAGGTTTTTATACGCCGCCACAAAAAATTTCGAAATATTAAACGATGATAATGAGCTGGAAGGTGAAATACAAGTAAAAAGAAAAATTTCGTCCTAAAAATTTTGCATTATTTTCTCACAGATACAAGGGCACAATGGTGGACCAGTAATCACGGTGTTCAACAAAGATCGGGGATACAAGGCAAGGATAGATAATTGTTAATTTTTTCTTCTTTTCTTTCTTCTGGCTGAAATTCCAGAAGAAGAAAAAACACCTGTAATATATATTTGTATAGAAAATAAAAATCGATAATATTTCTTTTTGGCCCGTCCTAATATTCTGCGACAAATTCAATCTCAAAGATATGAAACGAGAGGCGAGCTCGGTTTGAGCATACAATCACAACATGTTCGAATATCGATTGTGCTCATTTGCCATCGAGCACATTGTTTGGTGCCAATGTTGTGAAGAATCTGGAAAAAAAACTCCCTTTTAGAGCATTCTTAAGCAATATTTGATGAAAAAAAAAGAGGAGGGGGGGGGGGGGAGACAATTGGTGATGAGAAATTAAACACATTTTTCGACGGACTAAGCATTAACCAATTATAATTCACATTTAATTAAAATTCTCATTTCGTGGTCCCCATTTTTCTTCTTCTTCTTTTTTTCCGCTTTTTTTTTTCTGATGAGAGCATTGAGGATCCAAATTGGATTTTTTTCTCATTTTCTCAAAAGAAAGAAAAAAAAAAGAGAAAGCAGAAATCTTCGAACCGAAAAAGAGAAAGAAGTGAATTCAATGGGAAAAAGTGTTGGATGAGTGAGAAGAAGAAGACGAAGTGAGAATGATGTTTGACAGACAAATTTGGAATCTTCAGCTTCTTCGTTTTCTTGACAAGATACGTCAAATTGACGAGTCACACACATGAACGCGACGACGGAGGGAAAAAAACATGAGAAAGAGAGAGAGAGAGAGAGAGAGAGAGAGAGAGAGAGAGAGGAGAAACAAAATAGTGTCGCAAAGTACTGCAAGATGGAGCGAGAAATTGCGCAACACCAAAAATTTGTACTGCAACAGCATCGCACTGCAGATATTCACACTTCCTGCGATGTTTACGGGGAAAACGATGCATTTTGGTACTGAAACCAACCAAACATTTTGTGGTCTTTACAGTACTTTGCTGACAAAATAACATGACTGGCAGCAGCCAATATTCACTTGATTAAGTGACAAAGTTCAGAAAACAAGTACTGCAAGCTACTGCAAAATCAATTTCAACAATCAAAAGAAAGCCAAGACTAAATGCGGACCAATAAAACGGGAAGTATTGCGGCAAAACAATTCAGTGCTGCCCAGTACTGCAAAACTATTTATTTTTCAAAAATTGCAGGACGAGAATTATCGCGAAAACGGACGTGATTACTGCAGAAAAATGACTGATTGAGTGCTGCACAGTACTGCAACACGTTTTTTTTAGACTTCATGTAAGACTTCTTCTAGCAACACTACAGAAAGTAAACGAGTACTGCACATGCTTCGCTAAAATCCGGACGATAAGATGTAAATAATTGGTCAGTACTACGTATGAGTACTGCAAAGCACTGCAACTTAAACACTAAACTGACCTTCATTGGCATAACACGTTGAATGCATTTTCCTTCGCCGCGTAGACACGTTTTTTGCGAACAAATCAATTCGTTGATAACACGCGGAAAATAATTGGACGGAAGATGTCGGACGGCTCGGCATGTCGAGCACAGCGAATATCCAGCGGCACTGTTGAAATCGCCGCCATCATCGTCGCACTCAACGGCGACTGTCATGCCGAGAATGTTTCGCGACGTTCCGGTGTTGCGCATCAATAGATCGCTTGTCGTTCGCGTCTCTTTCCATCCGGGTGAGCGTCGTCGTCGTCGTCGCCGCCGCCGTCGACGATCCTCATTCTCCCACTCGTCCTCGTCCCACCAGGCGCGTGCCGCCGCTTCGGCTTGACCATCCATGAGAACGCTTCGTATCAGCTGACTCGAGCGTTGACACCGTTTACCGCACCGGTAATCAGTCGACGGTTGACGAGCCAAACCGCGAAGATCGGGAAAATCGTGACGAGCCGTCGAGAAGTCCGACGCCATGTAGATCTCGTTGTAGCCGGCAGTGTCGCGAAGGCGACGCGTCAGCTCGAACGGATTCGACGATTCGCAAGGATCCGGTGTGGTTGTTGTTGGTGGACTTCAAAATTGTCTGATCATTGTTTTTGTCAAAACTTCATTTACCCACGTCGTTGTCGTCGTCGTTGTCGTCGGCATCAACGTCGTCGTCGGACGAAACTCGACAAGCTCCCAGAAGCGCACCGGCTCCGAGCTGTTCCATACATTCTCGTGACCACTTTCCCGATAGAGAACCTTAACAATAATTATTTTTGCCGGGGTTTTTTTAATCGGAAATTTTTCAGATTTTTTAATTCAAAAAAAAAATCAATAATAAAGCGCGGAAGTAAATCGATTTTTTTTTAAAAATCAATATCTTCCGCTTTTCTCATCTCATAATCAATTCCTTCTTCTTTCTTCTTTCCTTTTTTTTCTTGTTGTTCGGCGAATTTCCTTCTCTCCCTCTCTCTCTTTCCTTCTTTTTCTCTGCGTTTCTCTCTCTCTCTCTTTCTCTCTCTCTCTCTCTCTCTCTCTTTCTCTCGTTTTGTTTATTTGACTATTTTTAGATGAAAAGTAACGAATGAGACAAGACTGCCGCCATCATCTCACCTAAATTACACCTGTCTTCTCCTCAGCATTTTTTTTTTGACAAAAAAAAATTTGGGAAACAACAAGAAGAAAAAAAAACGACGGCAAAGAGAGGAATTGGAAAAAAACCGGGGGGGGGGGGGGGAGGGGGGGGAAGAGGTTTTCTTGAAATTAGGCCACGTGAGAAATTACTTCACGTACGTCATAGGACAAATTAAATGTTGTGTGCTTGTTGTTTTCCTTCTTCTTCTTCTTCTTCTCCAGAGAAGACGTTTTCGGAGAAGACAACATTTTATTGATTTCGAGTAGTTTGTAGCCTACCGTAACCTTGAGAAATGTACAACTTGTATGTAGTTTGTGGTCTACTGAAACCTTGAGAAAACAAAATCGTCTTATTTTAGTCTGAAATGTAGTTTTGAACCTACAGTACCCTACGAAAGAAAAAAAAAGGGGGGGGGGGGAGGGGTTACATCAATTTTTGCAGTTTTGTAGTTTGGAGTCTACACTCATTTACATTTGTGTTCTTGCGAATTTCTCAACAAAATACCAATTGTGTAGTTTGTAGTCTATAATTATCAAGCTCTCCGTCTCTTCCCCCTCCTCCTCTCTATTCTCTAATTTGTTTTGAAATTTCAACATCATTAATCATGCTAACTTCTCTCTCTCTCTCTCTCTCTCTCCCAAAAAAAAAACGATCCACAGTAACCCTCTTTCTCAATTGAGCAAAGACGCCACACAAAAAAAACCCACCACGTAGAGAGAGAGAGAGAGAGAGAGGGTGAAGAAGAAGAAGAAAAAAAGAAAAGTGTCACCTGAAACTGCGCAGCGACCAGATTGGTGTCGTCGTCAAGGAGGATGAGAAGGATGATGATGACGACGACGACGACGAGAGAAGAATGATGAAGACGCACAAAATTCCATTGATGAATAATCATCGATGAGAGAAGATGTTTGCTCTCTTCGCTTCTCGTCTGTTAAGAAAGAGTAAGTGAGGATACACAGAGAGATGGGAAAGGCCAGGTGATGGGAGAAATGGAGGGAGGGAGGGAGGCTTTCAGAAGACTTTGTCTCTCTTCTCCAAAAATTAATCGATAATAATGTTTAACACCACTCTCTTGATGATGATGATAATGTGATGATGTGATGATTTCAATGGTCGCCCCACACATCTCTTCTCCCCCCCCCCCCCTTTTCTATCTTCACCCATTCTCCATTTTTTTTCCTCTTCTCTCTCTCCCCCCCCCCCCCCCCATCCCTCCCTCTCCCCTTTTTTTCTCTTCTTCTCTCTTCACTATCGCGCCTATAACTTCTATTTGAAATATTTGTTTGACGATGGGAATCGAGACGCAGACGACGAACGACAAGAGTAAGAGAATAGGGAAGAGACAGAGAGGTTGTTAGAGAAAGAAGCTTTAGCATCACTCACTCACTCACTCACTCGCTCACTCACAAACACACACACACACACGCCAAGCTGGCAATATAGAAAAGAATTGAGGAGGTGGAGCAAACCTCCTCCCCTCCCCCCCCTCCTCTTTTTTGTAGAGAGAGCACACACCCATATTGATCGTCTCCAGAAAATCAATGCTCTTTCGGCTTCTCTTCAACACTTTTCCTCTGTTGTTTTGAGGGGCAGACGAGATGCACACAAACACACACACACACACATTCAGCTCACAGCTCAAACTCATAGGAAATTTGTGAGTGAGAGAAAAAAAACACACACACACACACACGCACACACACTATTTGCAATGCGATGGTGTTGTGGTGGGTCGTATTCTGAAAATCGTGGCGCTGGCGCTGGCACTGACGATATTGCCAACGTCGCCGCCACTGCCGCCGCCACCGCCGCCGACAACGACGACGACGACGACGATTTTGAAGAGGAAGAAGAGGACGAAGAAGAAGACAGTGACGACGACGACGACGACGCCACCACTTCAACAGCTTCATCGTCGACGACACCGCAACGACAACGTCGACGGCGACAAGAAGAGCAGCGCGACAATAATCAGAAAGTCAAGAACAAGAAGAAGAAGAAGAAGAAGAAGAAGGCAAAACTGAAGGAGAAGTTATTGGTGAAGACGTCGGCGACGCATGTCGTCGGTTTTCGACAGGCGGCGACGTCGACACTTTCAACAACAAATTCACAACTTCATGACACGTTTGGTCCAATGAATATCAAATTACACAAAGAGGTCAGCTTTTACTAATTTCCTGGCCGGCTTCCCACCCCGACCTCTTTTGTCCGGTCCACTCCCACACTTTCTGCCCCCTCCCCTCCTTCCCCCTCTATTTTTTTTTTATTATTTGTGTGTGCTCCTTGAATGCTTTTTTCGCTTTTCTCTGCTCTCAACTCTTCAACGGCCATGCTGTGTGCTCACGTAGAAAGATTAGTTAACAAATAATTCCCACGCTCTTTCTTTTCGCAAAAACTTTCAGCTTGTAGGCTGAAATTCTTTTTTTTTTCACGCATCCTAACCGAAGAAAAAAAATTCTTTTCTTTCTTCGTTGTTGTTGTTGGGTTTGTGTGTAGAAGGCAAAACTTCCCCCTCCCCCCACTTCTTGTGCTCTTTTTTTTTGTTCTGTGCAGCTCTCTGGAAAAAAAGGGAAGGAAGAAGCTGACGTTAGTCTCTCTCTCTCTCTCTCTCTCTTTTTCTTTCTTTCTCCGTCTCTTCCTCTGAGAAAATTGACAGAAAGAGAAAAGGAGAGAGAGAGAGAGAGAGAGAGAGAGAGAGACGAAGCAGAAGCCGAAAGAAGACCCCCGGCCGCCATCTTCTTCGTGTCTTCTAAAAAAAAAATATATGTAAACTTGTTAGATTGGATATTTTTCCACATTTCTCTTCAGCTTCAGCTTCTTCGTCTTCAGCTTTTACATCATATAAAAAAATATATAATATCCGGAAGAAGAAGACGAAGAAGAAGAAGAAGAAGAAGAAGAAGCTTGCGAGGCTCCTCCTTCTTCTTTTCTTCCTTTTTTTTTTGGTAAAAAAAAGAAAAGAAAGAAAAAAGGGAATTGATTTTTGTGAGTTTGTGAGAGTTGAGAGCAGAAATAATATAGGACGAGAAGACATTGATAAAACAGAGATTTTGTCTGTTTCTCTCCCTCTCTCTCTCTCTCTCTTTTCTCATGCACATTATTATTAATATTATCAGTGAAAATAACGAAAAAGAGGAAACGGAAAAAAGAAAGGAGGAGGTGGAAAGAGAAAAAAAAACGTTTTTTTTTCCTATTATCGTTGATTAAAATTAATACATATTAATATTCGTCGACTTTTTTCAAAAAACAATTTCTCTCTCTCTCTCTCTCTCTCTCTCTCTTTCTCTCTCTCTCTAGAGAGAAGAAGAAGAAGAAGTAGGACGCAGACAAAGAAAATGCGGAAAATCAATCAATATTTTTGGGAGGATACGAATAAGCGAAAAGTTGTTCATTTTTTCCCTGATAATTTATCCCAACCTCCCTCCCCCCTCCCCCCCCCCCCCTCCTTCTCCTATTTTTTTCCTACTAAAAACTGGCATTTTTTCTTCTTCCAGGCGATTATTGTCACGAATGGAAGTGGCGATAGCGAATTGTTGGAGTCGTTGAGAGCCGCCGGTTGGAGTTGCACAATTTCATTTCCATCGCAGGCGAGTTTTTTCTTATCATTTTTCTATCATTGTTTGACTTCTTTTTTTCCTTCTAAGAGACAGAGAGAGAGAGAGAGAGAGAGAGAGAAAAAAAATTACGTACAACTTTTCAACAATTTTAAAGGCGCAGCTAATTTCAAACTAAAAATTTTATTGTTTTGCATTTTTTCATAACAACAATATAGAGACATTAAAGGCGCAATTGAATTTTCCAATTTTTTTAATAGTCAACGGCCCCTTTTTTTAGCGTTTAAAAAATAATACGGTATTAAAGGCGCAGTAGGCTAAAAAATTGATAAAATAGTGTTTTTTTTTTAAATTAAACATTACAAAATCATATGTATCTTATTTTAAAGGCACATTTCCATTTTTGATTTGCTTTTTGATGTTCCTTCAATTTTTAAACTAGTTATGAATTGATCAAAGTCTTATTTCGATACGATATTAAAGGCGCATTGTGAGCCAACCCATCGAGAACCAGAGAAAGAAGAGGGAGAGAGTAAAAAAAAACAATTAATTTTCGAGTTGAAAACAACCATTGTGCATACAGTAAGTATTAAAGGCGCAAGGCTCCTCGTGTGTGTGTGTGTGTTTCATTCAAACAAGAATAAAAATTATTCTCATTTTCTCTCTCTCTCTCTCTCTTTTTGTCTTCTTCAATCACCAAATATGCACATAGTTTAGTGAAAAGAAAAAAAAGAGGAAGAAGTGAAAGAGAGAGAGAGAGAGAGAGAGAGAAGAATTTTTTCTATTTTTTTTTTTGGCTCAAACGACGACAACATTTTCGTGTGAGTTGTTGTTGACAATGACATGAACAATTATCAAGAAAACGAGAGAGAGAGAGAGAGAAAAAAACATTTTTTTTTTTGTTCTTTTTTTTTTCAACTTGAAATGGGAAATTTTTCATTTTTAGGCGGCATCTGATATTGAATCAATTTGTCCTTTGATTGTTTTTATTGATCTTCGAATTACGCATCCAACACAAATTGCAAAGTGAGTCAGACATCACAAAAATTGGCCCAAACGGAGAGGGGCGAAAAAAAATGGGAGCAGGAGAGGGGGGAGGGGAGGGGGAGGGGGAGAGAAATTATTATTTTTTATTATTTTTATTCAACAAAAAAAAAAGAAAGAAAAAGAAATGGTAAACATATTTTCTTTTTTTATTGAATGAAAATATGATACATTTTATACAATTTTAATTCAAAATAAAAAGAAATTAAACAAAAAATCGGGGGGTTGTCTTTAACACGACGCAAACGCGCTCTATTGATCTTTTCAAAAAGTTTCAAATAAGCTAATCATTTTGACAAAAATGAATGAAAAAACAAAATTTTCATTGCCGCATTTTTTCACTTCATTCGATACTCAACCAAAAAATTTGATGTACGCAGCCAAATTGTTGTTTCGGGGCTTAACGAGCCCGCTTTTTCTTTTTTTGGGAAATGCGAAAGAGGTCCCCAATTTGTTCAAATTCCGCTCATTTTTTGATGAGCAAAGAACTGAAACGTATTTCGGTCAATTTTTAAGCCCCTGTGGCTCAGAGAGCTCTATGGTAAGAGCTGCCTGCGTGCTCAATTTTAAGTAGCTTAAAAGTGATTTTTGAATGTTTTGCCCCCCGTCACCAGCTCGATTTCACACTTTCGTTTTTATTGACAAAAAAAAATTGAAAATCAGATCCGAGTGGAAATCGAACTCGTGACACTTTTATGTTACAACTGGCGAAGCATTTTGACGTCATTTTTGAGCATTTTAAAGAGGAGCCCCCGAGTGAAAGTTGACAACAATTTTACCCGGTTTCAGACAATTCACCATTAAATGAGCTTCATTTAAACACAAGTCCAAATTTGTTGAACCAAAACATTTTTAAATTTTCCGAGCGTTTCACTCAATTTTTATTTTCATAATTGAAATGGAAAAAAAAAAACATTTTTTTTTCTATTTTCTGCAATAAAAATAAAAATAATAAAAACATTTTTTTAAGGGGAAAACTTTTTACGAAAAAAAAAACATTTTTTTTTTTAAATTGCACTTTTCTTTCCTTTTTTTATAAGCTTCATTATCTTCACTGAGCCGATGATGCATCGGCCGTCTCAAGAGAAAACAATTTAAAACAAAAATGGATTTTCCCTTCTTTCATCACAATTAGTCATAATCCTTCGATGTAAAGACGACGAAAAGAGAGAGAGAGAGAGAGAGAGAGAGAGAGAAACACATTTCTGTTAAAAGGGGGAGGGGGTGGAGAGGAGGAGGAGGAAGAGGGTGGCTTTATTACCATGAAACGCACTGTACTTAAAAATGATTGGTGACCAAATAAATGAATAGAAAAAACTACAAAAAACAAAAAAAAACAAAAATTGAAAACTTTCTGGAAGAAAAATGAAAAAAAAAAAATTTATTTTCATGCGCAGCGGTTTTTTATTCATTTTTTTTTCTTTTTACAGAGACATCGCCTTTGTTGGCTCCGAAGAACTCTTGTTTGTATCGATAGCTGAGAAGTAAGTGGAAAGGGATAAGAGAAAAAATAAAATTAAAAAAAAACAAGAAGGAATAACATAGAGGGGGAGGGGGAGCTTTAAATACATCGATTTAAAGGAACACTATCAAATATTAAGTAGCGGGTCCCGGAGCAACGTTTGAAAATTTTATCATTTTTTAATCGCTTGAAAATTGTCTATCAAATCAGATTTTTTTTTGGAAAAAAAAAACATTTAAAGGCACATCCCATTTAGCAAAATAATGGGTCACGGAGTGAAAATTTAATTACTTTGTCAAAATTAAAAAAAAAACAAATTTAATCATCAACTTATCTAACTTTCTTTTCTTCAATTGCAATAAAAATTAAAGGAACATAACTTTGAATACACCATTGGCTCTAAGAGCGAAATTCAAACTATTCAAGACTAGAAAAAAAAGAGGAACAATTGAACTTCTTTTACAAAGTTGTTATAATTATTGAAGAATCTTTAACAACTGAAAAAATAAAAATACTAAAGAATTTCGTGGCGAGACCCAAATAAAGTTTCTTCTACCTCAAAAATGTTTTTTTTTTTTCAGAAATATTAGTGAAAAAAGAAGGCGATTATTAGCTCAGTCGAATATAATTCATGTGAGAAATTCTTGGTGTTGAGTAAACCGAAACGAAAATCAATTTTCAGCATGTAACCTGGAATACTAGAGATATTGCATTATTTGATTATATTGGAAAATTTGCAAATCGAATTCGCGCTCTACCGGCTTTATTTGCAGTTTTAGATGAGGTTTGACTACACATTTCTATTTACCAAAAAAAAAAAAAAAACGAGTCGGACGCGTTGCGGCTTGCGAGCGGTTGCGGCAAATTAAACACTGACCATTCAAGCAGGAAAATGCGAAAAAAAATCGTTCAAGCTCAAATTTTCCCAAAAAATCAATAAATTGAAGACTGATCAAGCGGTTGAAGTCTGTGACGAGCATCGTGTCGTTCAATATGTGAATCGAGCCTACGAAACGGTGACCGGATGTATTCGATCCGAAGTCATCGGTCAACCCGAATCAGAAATGCGACGCAAATCGTTGCCACGAGCAAGAGCCGATGAGCACGAGCGAAGACGGAGTAGCAGTGATTGGAAATTTATACGGGTTCCGTTTGCAAATAAGTAAGTTTCCCCCTCATAAAAACAAATCGAACTCAATTTTTTTTCAGCAGTCAATTTGTTTATCTTAAACGATCAACACCGAGCGGGGAAGCTGCAATTTTCCGCGACGTCTCACTTAAAAGTCTCAAGTCTCAAAGTGGCGCTCTTGAGGCGCCAATTTCCGAGGTTTTGACAATGCTTCGCGACGCATCAACTCGAATCGACGGCGAACCGGCGCAGACGATACACAACGCAATTAAAGTTTTGTCGTCGCACGAACTTTACGCGCCATCGATTAATCGTTTTCGCGACGCCGATCGAATCGCCACACAATATTATGATGGTCTTATTCGTTTGCATCATCCAGCGAGGCAGCGGAAGAAAAGCGTTGTTGATCTACATAAGGAAAAGAGAGGATCGCAGGGTGAAAAAAGGCGAGTGTCGGCTGATGTTAAGAATGCGTTGGAGAATGATAATAATTGGAAGTTTGATGTGCTTCATCTTGAAAAGATTTCTGACCATCATGCGTTGAGTCAAGTTGGAATGAAGGTTTGCTTAATTTTATCGATAGAGCGCACTTTCTACATACTTTTTTTTTAAGGTTTTCGAAAGATGGAAAGTTGGCGATATTCTCGGATGTTCTGATGATCTTCTCAATCGTTGGATTTTATCAATTGAGGCTCATTATCATGCTGGTAACACTTATCACAATGCGACACATGCAGCCGACGTCCTTCAAGCCACCTCATTTTTTCTTGATTCATCGTCGGTGGCGTGTCATGTGAATGAAAGTCACGCTGTCGCTGCTCTACTTGCTGCCGCCGTTCATGATCTTGATCATCCGGGACGCGGCAACGCTTATCTTATCAATACAAGACAATCGTTGGCAATATTGTATAATGATAATTCGATATTGGAGAATCATCATATTGCGTTGGCATTTCAATTAACACTTCAACATAATGCAAATGTTGGTTTTTAAATTTAAATTTTTCGTTTTGGCGCCAAAGAAAAATAACTTTTTTCTTTTAAATGTTTCGCTTTTCTTACAAAAACGAAAAGAGACATTTAGTTTTTGGCGCCAATTATCTGCGCCTTTAAATTGATTTAAACCAACTTTTTCAAGGTCAACATTTTTTCGAAAATGTCTCGCGAAGAATTTATCCAAATGCGTCACGCGATGGTTGAAATGGTGCTCGCCACCGACATTTCGCGACACTTTGAATATTTGGCAAAATTCAATAAAATGCACGTTACTGACGTTGCCGAGGAGCAGCGCGACACGAACTCGTTAACGATTTGCGATATGCTTGTCAAATGTGCGGATATTTCGAATCCGACACGCGAATGGACGCTATGTCAACGATGGGCTTATCGAATTGTTGAGGAATATTTTGAACAGGTTTTTTTTTTCTCGTTTTTCTCTATTTTACATTGCTCAAATTGAAAAAAGCCATTTTTCGTTTTTTTTTTATCGAAAAATGTTTGTGAAAACCCATTTTTTTTTTCTATTCCCATGTTGCTAACGTGCTCTAATGCAAAATATTTCTTGCCGTGAAGTCAATATTTTTAGACACGTGAGGAGAAAGAAAAAGGATTACCAGTGACGATGGAAGTTTTTGATCGAAACACGTGCAATGTTCCGATAACTCAATGCGGCTTTATAGGTAATTTTCGGGTCTCGCCACGAATTATTCAATTTTAAATATTTTACTTTTTTTTTAAACTCTCCAAAAAATACAACTTCGTTTGTAGACATGTTCGCTCGTGAAGCGTTCGCCACATTCACCGAGTTTGCTAAATTGCCTGAGCTCTCCGAGCAACTCGAGTCAAATTATGAGCAATGGAAGCAGCTGACAACTCAATGGACACCGTCGCACAACATTAACCTCATTTTGTAGTTTTTTTTTTTCGAATTCATTTATTATTCAAACTTTTTCTTTCTTTCTCACCCCCCCCTTTTTTTTCTCTCTTTCTCTCTCTCTCTTTCTTTATTCCACCCTCTTCTTTTCGTTTCTCCCTCCCCCCTCGTTTGTTTTCCGGTCCTCCGCAAAATCAGGATTGGATCATTCATTTATTCTTGTTTCTTTCCCTGTTTTTGCTCATTTTCAAACACATCATCATTATCATCCTTTTAATGTTGTCAACATTTTTCTGTTTCCAGCAACGGTTTTTTTTGGCTAATTTTTCGTTTTTTTTTTTCATCTCTTTCTTGATGAGATTCATCAAAGCTGTTGCGCCTTTAAATTACTTTCTTCTCTTTTCATTTTTTTTTTCGCAAGAGAAAAACGAGCTAGAAAAAATTAAAATGCGCAACGTGATCTGGGACAATGTTGGGTCTCGCGACGAATTTCTAATTGAACTTTTTGAAACAGCAAAAGCTTTGTTTAAATGTTTCTCTTTCCCTTTCCATTTTCCTTTTTACTCAGCTTATACGGTCCCGCCAATTATTTTTTTTTCCCTGCCTGCTCCTTCTCTCCCTTTCCTCCTTTCTCTCTCTCTCCCCCTCTCTCTCTCTCTTTCTCTCTCTTTCTTCATTTCTTTCCTTTTCACTTCTTCTTTCTATTTGAATTTTCAAAACTTAAAAGCCCAACTAGAAACTTTCCAAAAAAAAAAAACAAAAAAACAAAAAAAAACTGAAAAAAAATAGCAGCATTTCTTGCCCTTTCTACAGTTCAGACAACAACCAACCAACAAACAAACAAAAAAGAAACGAAAAAGCAGAAAAAAAAACTGTTTTCGTTCAAGTATCCTTTTCTTGCCTCCCTTTTTTAATAATTACTTTAAAATTTCAATTTCTTTGATGGAAAATATTATTTTTTATGGAGTCAATCAATTTTTTATTTTTACATTTTAATATCTTTATTATTATTATTATTATTATTATTATTATTATTATTATTATTATGAAATATTGAATTTGTCACTTTTTCTAAAACACCCTCACAAACAATTTTCAAACTTGCTATGGAACGCAATTACAACATTTTAAATTATGAAAAAATAAAAAAACGTTTAATGGAGCGTGGTTTCATAAGTTTGAACTTTTGACGTCAAAAAAAAATGTTTCTTTTAAAAGCTAAATCATTTAAAAAAGTTGAATGAAATAGAAATTTCTAAAAAAATGAATTTTTCTTTTCTTTTTTTTATTTTCATCACTTCTCATGCGATTATTCTTGAGTTTGAATTTTTTATGCAATGCTTAATTTTTGAAAAACCAGTTCTTTATTGCACAAAACAAGTAATTTACGATAATGGTTGGATGTGAGTTTTAGATTTTTTAGAAAAAACATTTTTGGAGATAATTTTTGTGTTAAAATAACTTTAAAAACGTTTTAAAAATATAATTTTACCTGATAATCTGTGTTCCTATTATCCAAACACCCTTTCGCGTCGACATCTAAATAAGATTGATTCAAAATTTCTCAATTGTTGGTTTCCCGGATTTTTGCACAATTTTTGATGTGTATTCCTGCAATTATTATTCATATTTGAAGAAATTTTTAGATATTTTAAAAAATATTTTGCCGCTAAAAATAAATTTTTTAAGATGAAGCTTTAATGAACCATTTAAAACTTTTTCAGATTTATTGACAAAATTGGTGAAAATAAAGAATGTTCTACAAAAGATAAAATTATTAATTTTCTGCCGATTGAACGAAATTTTTATTACAGGGTTATTTTATTCAAATTTTAACCGTTTTTTTTTTTAAATTTTTAGAATAGCTTTTGCCTTGAAGCATTAGTTTATCATAATTGCTCAACAAAAGGTAAAATAGAACATACTAGAATTCCATTAACTACTTGCAATTCCCATAAATCGAAGAGTAGCCGTCAACATATTATGATAAATGAAAAGTTTCGTAAAAATCTGAAAAAAAAAACATTGAATTTTTAATTTAAAATTTTTAGAATTTCTCGAATTGAATATTATTTAAAGATTGAGAAAGAAAATCGATGAATCAAACAGAACTGACAAACAAATAATGAAAAATGCAAATTTTCAAAAAACAAAAAATGTTAAACTACGGTCAACATTTTTTGTGCAATTTGACGCTATGTGTTTACGTATACTGACCATCATCACATTCTCTGTTTTTTTCTTTTTCTTCTCGAGTTTTTTTTTTCTTCGATTTCCGTGTCTTTCTTTCAATCATTGCAATTTTCAATCGATTTTTAATTTTTCGTCATAAAAATAAACAAATAAATAGCGATTTTGTGTTTGTTGCAGTCAATTTATTGATTTTTTCAAAATGTCGACGACAGCAGCGACTGCAACCCAACGAATTCCGTCAAAGCGACAAACGTTAGACGAGGCATACGCGCCGCCGGCAAATTTTCTAGAAATTGAAGTGAGAAAATTAGTTTTTTTTAACAGAAAAAAACATTTCTTTTCGATGCTTTCAAGGTGCTCAATCCTATAACGCATGGTGTTGGAAAAATGCGATATACAGATTATGAAGTTCGAATGAGATCCAATCTTCCAGTCTTTAAGCAAAAAGAATCAAGTGTACGTCGAAGATATAGTGATTTTGAATGGCTTCGTGGTGAATTGGAAAGAGATAGCAAGGTTTTCAAAAAAAAGAAAAGAAAAGAAAGTTCCGCATTTAAATTGTTCAAAACAATTTTCAGATTGTTGTTCCAACCCTTCCTGGAAAATCTCTTAAAAGACAATTGCCATTTAGGTCTGATGATGGAATATTTGAAGAAGAATTTATTGAAAAACGCCGAAAAGCTTTAGAAACTTTTATAAATAAGTAAATAAACTTCTTTTTTTTTTTAATAAATACAAATTTCAGAGTTGCTGGTCATCCGCTGGCTCAAAACGAAAGAAGTCTTCATATTTTTTTGCAAGAAGCGACAATCGATAAAAATTATGTGCCAGGAAAAATTCGAACCGCTTAAAAAGAAAACAATTTTTTATAATTTATTGATAATTTCCTTACAACAAAAATTTGCAGTTATGCTCCCTTTTCATTTATTCTCGAAAATTCCTCCCCCCCCCCCCCCATCCCTTTCTAGAAATTGTGTTCCTTCTCCCTCCCTCCTCTCAAGTTCTATGTATACGGTAGATAATTAACAAATGGTATTCATCATTTTCTTCCCTTGTGTGATATTTTTGAAAAATATTTTCAATTTGAATGAAAAGCGAAATTTTGTACAAAAAATAAAAAGTTCGAAGAAAAATGAGTTGATAATTTGAAAAAAAAAGCAAAATGTGTTTTTCAGTAAATTTTGAGATATTTTAAAAAAACATTTTTGAGTGATGAAAACATTTTTTTCCAAGATGTTCATTGAGCGATTAAACACAGTAACTGGTAAAAATGAATGGGTCGTTGCTGATGAGAATTATGACATGGCACAAGAATTGGCAAGGTAAAGGCACACTTTTATCTTCATTTTATAATTTTTAATCGAAAATTCAAGTTTTTGCTTCTTAAAATAAAAAAATTGATTCAGAAGTCGATTTGCTGATATGATTTTGGACTACGATCGAAATGAAAAATTTGAAAAAGGTCTTAAAACGACAATTGCGGAAAAAAAGAGAGAATTCGAAAGTGTTCATGTATTAGATATTGGTAATTTAAAAAATATATAAATCGGGCTAAGACCTGGGGCAATGTTAAATTCTCTGCTCCTTTAAAAAACTAATTTTCTTTTCTGTATTGCTTTAATTAAATCGTGTTAAAGCCATTCAACTTACTGAAGTTCATGTTCCTTTAAAAAATGTGTTTTGAAAAATTAAAAACAAGCCTGTTTCAGGCACTGGAACTGGTCTGCTCTCAATGATGGCGGCTCGAGCCGGAGCCGACAAAGTGACGGCTCTTGAAGTTTTCAAACCAATGGCTGATTGTGCACAGCACATCACAAAAAAAAGCCAATGGGCGGAAAAAATTACCGTAATTTTTAAATTTTTCTCGATCGTGGCGAGACCCGTAAGTTTTTCAATACTCCCTATTTCTCAGGAATTTGTTTGAAAAAGACAAATTTCAAAAGATGAAGGAAATACTAAATCGGATGGTCTCGAAACGAATTTAATTCCAAATATTCCGTAGATAAAAGATTCAAAGACGCAAATAGTACGAAAATCTAGGTCTCACAACGATTATTTTTTTAATCTTAAAACAAATTTGTAAACGCAAATGCTGCGCTACGTGTTTTTTTAAAACAATTTTAAAGTGAATTCTGAAAAAAAAATTAAAAAAATAAATATTTTAAAAGACGCACGTGAGTCTCGCCACGATTTAAACAAAAACAAAGTAAATATCCATTGAATCGTAATATTTTTAAAGGTGATTTCCGAACGATCAACCGACGTTAATGAAATTGGCGGTGAAAAAGCAGATATAATTGTCGCCGAAGTGTTCGACACCGAACTAATTGGCGAAGGAGCATTGAGAACATTTAAAGAAGCACTCGAAAATCTAGCAAAACCGAATTGTCGAGTCGTCCCATCAACCGGCAATGTCTACATAATTCCCGTATCTAGTGATCTATTGAAGAAGTTCAACAAAGCGCCAGAATTGAGCGGATGTAAGCCGGGCTTTGAGAATTATTTGAATTGTTGCGGAACGTCGGCAGTTTTCGATTTACAATTATCAGCGATTGATAAAGAGGAAATCAGACAAATATCGAATCCAATCATCGCCTTTGAATTTGATTTTGAAAAAGCTGAAAAAATCATTTTCGATGAGCATTTTGAACGGGAAACAATTGCCCTGATTGATGGAGAAATCGATGCATTTTTAATGTGGTAAAATGTTTTTGTCGTGATACGCAGCTTTCAAAAAAATAATTTTGAAATTTTGCACTTTTTTCTGGCGCGAAAATGAATTATTTGAAATTTGAAGCAAGTTTTTCAGGTGGGATATTGACATGGATCGAAATGGTGAAACAATCATTGATATGGCACCAAAATGGGCTTCGAACAATTATGCGGTAAATCGATTTGATATGTCTGCCTGAAATTATTGTAGAACTCTGAAAAATCGCATCAAACATTTAAAGGCACAACATGCTCAAGCTATTGAGTCTTGTCACGATTATAATTTAGCTTTTCTATTTTTTTTTTCAACAAAAAATAGTTTTTTCAGCGTGCTTAATGTTTGTTGCACGCAATTTGAAAAAGATTGAATTAAACTGCGCTCTATTGAACAATTTCATCCTTTTTTTTTAGTGGAGAGATCATTGGATGCAAGCCGTTTATTATCCGCCAACAAAACGATTTGTAAAAAAAGGAGAAAAATTCAAAGTTCAGTGTGCTCATGATGAATACAGCATGTGGTTCAGCATTGAAAAGTGAGATTTTTGGGAAAAAACTTCATTTAAAAAAAAAAAGAAAAAAAAGCAGATCGGAAAAATGTGAACGACCTTATTGCACATGTATGATGCATTCACTAATGAGCCGTCAAAACATTTATCAATACAACGAAATGTTTGAAAATGAGAAGCTCGAAAGTGAAATAAGAGAAATTTGCAAAAACATTACCAACGTGCTCATAATTGGAGAAGGATCATTATTTGGAATTTTGGTAGCCAAAAATGCGCCAGAAAACGTCTGGATAATTGAGCCGAATCAACATTTTCGTAAAATTCTTCAAAAGTAAGCCTAAATTTATTCGAGCACAAAAAAAAATAAGAAGAAGAAGCATGAAGTATTAAAATATGGTAAATTTTGTTGTAGATTTACGAGCGATGGTTGCTTTACTTGTTTTTTTTCAAATCGTTGTGAAACCTGAAATAGTTGAAAATGTTTCGTTTTCGTGAGTCTCGCCACGAAAAAAATCAAATTCAAAAATTTTTGACAAAAATCTGCAAAAAATTCATTAGGCGAAGAAAAAAATCGATAATAAAATGTGTATTTTCAAGATATGCGCATTATTACGAACTGAAGAACGTGACAATTCTAGAAAAGCTGGAAGATGTGAAAAAAGAAATTTCATTTGAAGTCTGCCTTGGAGGACCATTTTACCTGTCATCAATGAATCCATGTCATCAACTGAGGTTTTTGTATGATTTAAAAAAAGGAAAACAATTGGGAATTATTGGTGAAAATTGTGCAATTGAGCCAAAAGTGAGTTTAAAAAAAAAAGGATCAATTACTGAAATTTTCTTCCAGATGGGAATCCTGAAAGGGATGTGCGTTGAATTTGAAGAACTGCAAAAAATCGCGTCAAACGTCGGCACAGTAAGCGGATTCGATTTGTCGTATTTCGATGAAATCTCGACAATGGCTCGGCAAGCAACCGACGCAATTATTGATGAGCAACCACTATGGGAATATTCGGGAGAATGTCGATCAGAAGAATTTGTGATTTTTGAATTTCAAACAGATGAAGAGGCGGAGATAGAAAAGAAAGAGGTGGAAATCGATGACAGAATTTTAAAGTGAGAAGCGTTGTAGACATTTTGATTTGTTGAATTTCAGCTTTTCTTTAAGATTTATCTGAATTTTAAATTTTTGTAGAGAATCAAATGGAATTGCGATTTGGATGGAATTGAAATTAGGAAATTTTAATTTAACCACAGGATTATTGGAAAAATGTAAAATTAGTAAGTGAGAATAAAAAAGTATTAAAATCATGTGACAAGTATGCTCTATTGACATCTTGGCTTTGAAAAATTTTAAGAATTTTAAAATCCAAAACGTGAAATCGATTGATTAACTCATTTAACAGTTAGGAAAATAAATGCGTTTTTGAAGTACGCAGCGAAATTTTAAAAAGCTAATTAGATTTATAATTTTAAAATTAGATTTTTTTTTAGGTGAAAAACCAAAGTGGAATAAAGGATACAAGCAAGGAGTTTATTTCCCAACAAAATCAATTAAAAAATTAAAATCGATATTTGATGAAAAAAATGGAGATGTAAAATTCCAATTCAGCTGAATTTTAAAATTGTGCTTTGTTACTTTTTAATTTGTTGTTGTTTTGTTGATTTTTAATAAATTTAAAATATTACAGAAAAAAAAACTGAAAAATTTTTTAGAATTAAAATAATCTTGCAATAGAGCACATTTGCTTTTTTGATGTTTTGATGAATTATGGGTGACCGCGAACTTTTTTTGTTTGAAAAAAATTAACTTTTCAATGGTTTTTTTAAACATTTATTCTGAAAAACTAATTTATATAAAAACTTAAGCTGAAGACGCACGTAAGAAATATTAACATGTGGTCTTGCATGGAAATCGTTTATAGCCGCATTTTTACTTTTTTCTTTTTTTGTTATTTTTGCGCTAAAAAATGAAAGAGAAATCGACTGTTTCAAATTATAATGAAGGTGATTTAGTGTGGGCACCAATAATCGGATCACCGCCGTGGCCAGCAAAAGTTGAAAAATGCAATATTTCCTAAAAAATCGATTTTCTTTCAGGTGTTAACAAAAAATATCCAAGCTTCACCAAAAAAAACTGCAGTTTTTCTGTTTGGATTAGCTGAAACGAAGGTTCTGAAAACTTCAGAGTTGCTGAATTTTGAAAAAAATCGAAAACGATTCGATATTGTGCGACGACAAAAAGTCCCTTCGTTTTAATATTTTGTTAATCGTTTTTCGATTTTGTTTTTTTCAGAAGTTCAATGATGCAATAGAAGAAATGCGAGAATATTTAGGCGAAAAACAGATCAATGAAAATACAGCAGATTCGGAACGTCAAAAAAATGCTCCAAAATGTGACGACGAGGATGAAAAATGTGAAGAAAATGCATCAAAACGAAGTCGACTTGACAATTGTTTCAAAAAGTTGATTTTCGAGCTTTAAAAACGACAAAAAATTCAAAAATAAATTTTTAGCGAACAGAAAATCAATGAAACTTCGAATAATTGCGAAATTCAAGAAGAAGCCCAAAAATGTGACGAAGAGGAGCGAAAGGAGGAAAATTTACCAAAACAAAATCACCTTGAGACTCCATTAAAACAGTGAATAAAAACAACAAAATTTCCGTCAAAATTCAAAAAATTTTCAGCACCAAAAAGCCAACAAATCTTAAAAGGCTTGGATATATCAAATCCAACAGCCCGGCTTCGTTTCAAACTCTAAACAAGGGCTTCATCAGTCCATTTTCAAATCGATCAATACTGGAGCGAAGTCATCGAAAAAGAAAAAAAGATCCGCCACCAATTGAGCCACCGATATCGATTGCCGAAACGACTCCGCTACGATTTGTGGTTGAGAAGAATGGAAATCGATAAAATCGATCATTTTTTTGCAGAATATTAGTCTTCTTGAGAAACGTTTAACCAGCGAAGCATTGGATCATGATGCTATGATCCAAAAATTGTTATCAAAACGTTTTTCAATTCCATTGGATGGCTACATGCGTAAGTAATTTTTATACATTTTCTTGTCAAGACAACTACATGTAGTAAAACGCATGATCCTTTAAAAAAAATTTCCGAAACCTAAAAAAAAGTCTCAAATTCAAAAAAAAAAACTGAACAAACATTTTCAGTATCTGGTCGAAGTCTCGGACTGGGTGGAAGCCGTCGAAAATGTGCTCTATTCGATCCTTATCACGAAGGAGCTCTGGTTTTATACACGCCAGCACAACAAACCGAGCATGAGCAATTGAAAGAAGATAAAGATCGAAAAGTTTGAACACAAAATTTTTTCCCAAATTTCCAACTCATCCCCAGGTTCACGTCGTCGTTGATCCAGTCCTCGGCAAAATTCTGCGACCGCATCAAAGAGAAGGCGTCAAGTTCATGTGGGATTGTGTGACCGGAGTGAATATTGAGAACTATTTCGGTTGTATTATGGCTGATGAAATGGGTCTGGGAAAAACGTTGCAATGCATCACACTGTTGTGGACTTTATTGAGACAAAGCCCAAATGCCGTTCCGACACTGTCGAAATCGATTATTGTCTGCCCGAGTAGTTTGGTAAAGGTAAAATAGTGAAAATTTAAAAATTTGCCAATAGAGCAAAGTTGCGACAATGTTTTTCTAAGCGAAAAAAGAGACCAATTTCAACAAAAATCAATTCTCCAATAGCTTATCTAGATCAAAAATTTTTTTTAAGAATTGGGACAAGGAAATCAAAAAATGGCTCGGTACACGGGTCAACGCGATGCCAGTTGACAGCGGTAAACGAGAAGAAATCATCAAATGCCTCAGTTGAATATTTTTTTAAAGTCGGAAATTTTTAATTTTAAGCCAAATTCCAGAATCATTCATGGCCGACACAAAACTTCGAGCTGCAATTCCAGTTCTCATCATTTCCTATGAAACATTTCGACTCTACGAAAATATTCTACACTCTGGCGAAATCGGAATTGTGATTTGCGATGAGGTGCATTTTTTGTTCCCAAAAAAAAAACCCCCCACCAAATTTAAAGGGACATCGTCTGAAAAATAGTGAAAATTTGACGTACAAAGCGTTGAACGGAATGAATTGCAAGCGACGCGTTCTAATTTCGGGGACACCAATTCAGAACGATCTTCTCGAATATTTCAGCCTAGTGAATTTTGTGAATCCAACGCTGCTCGGATCATCAGCCGAATTTCGAAAAAAATATGAAAACGTGATTCTGAAGTCAGTTAAAAGTTTAATGCTTTTCCACGCTCTATAAGTCTTCATCAATTTTTTGCAAAATTTTTGAAATTTGATCCCTTTAGGGGAAGAGACGCGGACGCTGATGAAGAAGATCAGAAAAAAGGCGAAGAACGAACAAAAGAAATGATTTCAATGGTTGAAAAATGTATAATTCGGCGAACATCGGCACTTTTGACCAAGTATTTACCGGTAAAATCTTTTTTTTTTTGTTTTTTGTTTGGCGCCAAACAATTTAGCTGCGTACTGTAATAAATAAAATGAGGATTGAGTATAAATTCCAAATTTTTTTGGTAGTAAATTATAAGCAAAAAAATTATGATTTTTAAAATTTTGTTTCTTTGTTGAAAGTCTTAAAACAATTGTCAATGGAGCGAGTTTTTAACACAAAAAAAAGAAGATTCTTAAGGTAAAATATGAGCACATAATTTGTTGCAAGAACTCAACGCTTCAAGAAACGCTGTACAATAAGCTGAACGATTGCGAAAAAACGAATCGAGAAGTGGAAAAAGAAAAGGAAAAGGTGAGAAAGATTTTTTTTTCTCTCTCTCTCTCTCTATCTCTCTCTCTCTCTCTCTCTCTCTCTCTCTCTCTCTCTCTCTCTCTTTATCTCTCTCTCTTTCTCTCTATCTCTCTCTCTCTCTATCTCTCTCTCTCTCTCTCTCTCTCTCTCTCTCTCTCTCTCTCTCTCTTTATCTCTCTCTCTTTCTCTCTCTCCCTCTCTCTCTCTCTCTCTCTCTCTCTTTATCTCTCTCTCTCTTTCTCTCTCTCCCTCTCTCTCTCTCTCTCTCTATCTTACTGATGAAAAGCTGCTGAAATTTTTCAAAATTCGCCGAATTTTTTAAATCTGATTGATTGAGAAGAATTGAGACGCTTGTTTTTTTTCTAGGGCGCAACAGCATCGGCGTTGTCATTCATAACACATTTGAAAAAGTTGTGCAATCATCCATCTTTGGTCTATGAGGAATTAATGAAGCCCGAAAATCGATTTAGTCAATGTAAAGGAGGGGGAAGGGGGGAGGGGGAAGTCACTGAAAAATGCGTCAATTTCCAGACTGTCTTCAAGAATTTCCCAGCTCGTTCAATCCGAAAAAGTTCGATCCATCACTGTCCGGAAAAATGAAAGTGTTGGATTATATTCTGACGGTGACCAGAAAAACGACAGACGATCGATTCGTGCTGGTTTCGAACTATACGCAGACAATCGATCAATTTGTTGAGGTTTGTTTTGAATTGATTTGGAAAAGAAGATGGGAAACTACCATGTGTTCCTTTAAAATAAAATTTAGCGGAAATCTGAAATTTCAGCTTTGTAAGCTTCGAAATTACGATTATGTTCGACTTGACGGATCAATGTCAATCAAGCAACGCTCAAAAATCGTCGATACGTTTAATAATCCAGAGGTGAAAACTTGTTTGTGAAATCAAATTGAATTGGAATTCAATTGCAGAGCAACGTTTTCTGCTTTCTCTTATCATCAAAAGCTGGCGGTTGCGGTTTGAATCTAATTGGCGCCAATCGTTTGGTGATGTTCGATCCAGACTGGAATCCAGCCAACGATGATCAGGCAATGGCGAGAGTTTGGAGAGATGGACAGAAAAAGACGTGTTTCATTTATCGATTATTAGCGGTAAAAAATCGATTGGAATTATTGATTTTTTTTTCAAAAAAGGAAAACAATGTTTTCAGACTGGATCAATTGAAGAGAAAATGTTCCAAAGACAAACACATAAAAAAGCATTATCGTCGTGTGTGGTAAACAAAATTGGTTTTGTTGATAAATCGATTGATTTTAAAATTTTAGATTGATGCAGGACAAGATGTTGCGCGACATTTTAGCACAGAACAATTGAAAGAATTGTTCAAATTAGAATCAGATGTCGCGTCAGATACGCATGAAAAGTAGGAAAACTTTGCCATTAAAAAAATTTCGAATCCTGAATTCACGTCGAATTTTTTGGCTAATTTGAAGATTAAAATGCAAACGTTGCATTCACGGACTCGAAAGTATTGATCCACCATCAGACGCCGACTGCTCAAGTGATTTGGCTCACTGGTTTCATTCTCAGAAATCGGCGCGAAAAGTTGCCGACACAGTTCTACGAACCGTTTTCGAGTGCGGCTCGATCTCGTTTATTTTTCATCAAAAATCGCACCAAGTTTTTTTTTTCACCCTTTTGATCTTCATCAGTGAAAGTGAAAGGAGAATTTCAGATCGAAGTGAAACAAATTAAGAAGAAGAAGAAGACAATTGCCGAAGAGGAAAATGAGGATTACGTGCCAAGCAATGATGAGAAGTTTGAAGAGAATGAATGAGAGAAACCAAAGGATTAAAAATTCTGTATGAATAATAAGAGAAGAAGCATGTAAAATAAGTAAAAATTTTTAAAAAATTTATTGAAAATTTTAATAGCCAAGAAAAAAAAAAAGAAACCACACACAAAAAAAGAGAAAAAAATGTTTTGATCAAGGAATCGTGGAAACTGGGATTTATAAAAGAGAAGAAAATCAAAATGAAGAAAAACATTGATACGATGTACATTTTTTGTCCATTCCATTTCAATTTTTAAATTTGAGACAAAAAAAAATGGAAAAAGTGATACAAATCGAGTTAAAACGAATTATGCCTATTTTTGGGGTGAAATGTGATGATTGGGGAAAAAAGAGAATGGGGGGGGGGGAGGGGTGCTTTTACACAAAAATGTATTATTATTATTATTATTAATATTATTCAAAATTTGTAAAAACGGGAGAAGGAAAAGGAAGAGGAGGAGCTTGAAAAACGAGTATGAAATGAATAATTTGAGCTGTTGATGTGTGGGATATAAAAATTGTATTTTCTTTTTCTTTTTTTTTTGTTTAAATCAATTTTTAAAAATTTTGATTCTAGTCAACCACAGAACACTTTTCTGTTGTTTTTGTTGGTTTTGAAGCTTTAAAAGAGGATATAGCAGAAACAGACAGAGAAAAAGAGAGAGAGAGAGAGGAAGGGGATTTGGTCAAAACAAAAACCTAAAAAAAAAGAGGGGAGAGAGACGGATGAAAGGAAACAATTTTTCGATCTACTTTTAGGAAGAACGAGATTCGAGAGGAAGAGAGAGAAAGAGAGAGAGAGAGAAAAACACTGCGAGAGTATAACAAAAATTTAAAATAATGCCTGCACCTGGAAAAACACAAAATCAATGTTTAACATTCTTTTCTTTGAAAAAAAAAAAAACCAAGTTTACCTAGAAAATAGAAAGAATATGATGAGAAATCAAAAAAAAAGAAAGAAGAGCAGCTTCTTCATGCATAACTCGTTTTTAATTTCGAGCAAACACATTGAGGTCGACACGATGTGGCTCGTCGTCTTCTTGGCGTAACTTGAAGCTGAAAAAGAAGATTTGTTTTTTTTTTTTTCGTTTCGAAATTTTGCAGCTTTTCCTCACTTTATCCAATGCCGGCTGCTCGTTCGTCGAATAATGAACAGTTATCAGATTTTCGAGTGTGTCGAGTATTGATTCGACGCGTTCCACTTGTTGACGTGTGATCGACGGTTCAATCGGCGCCGGAAACGTCTTCTCAAGTTTGACGCATCGCTTCATTTCGTTCAAATAAGCGCCGACACATCCAATAAACAGTGGACCGTGTCGAGAGATTTCGGCGTCTGTAAATCGAAACTCAACCAAAAATTATTTCTTTCAGCCGCTCTCATCAACGAACCGTCGGCGCGAAGTTGCGGTAGAACCACATTGTTGGCTGCCTCGACTGCTTTTTGACATGCTCGACCAGCCATTTCGACTTCTCTGCAACCAAAAAAAAAAAAAATTGGAATAGAAATTTCTTTTTTTTTTAATGACTACTGTACTTTTTGCATACATTAAACCTGACGCGCATTTAACTTTTCTTCTTTTTTTCATATTTTAATTGGGGGGGGGGGGGGGTTTCTAAACCGTTCATTAATATTTATTTTACTAAAATTCAAAAGTTGTTATTAAAATATTTCCTAAATCGAGATTTTTATTTTGTTTCACCTGCGGCGCCGTAAAATAGCGGTTTAGGTTTATTTAGCGAACAGGGCATATTCTTTCTTTTTCTATTTGAAACATTTTTTTCCTTTCAAATTTGAGAAAAAAAGTGTGGGGGAGATCATCGGTGAACAAAAAAAAAAAAATGAAAACCTTCGCAACGATGCTCCATCCTGCACGGTTCCAATGCCTTGAGTTGCTCCACGAAATAACGCCAGCTGCACATTGCACTCGTGCACTAGCTGAAATTTTAAAATATTTTCTTTCTAGATTCAAATTTTTAAATCAGAAGGTCTGAAGAGTTTTCTTTCTGAAAATCAGAATTCTTTAAAAATATTCAGAATTCCCCCCCCCCCCCCCCCGCAAAAAAAAAGAAAAAAAAACGTTGAAAATGTCACAATTGAGCTCTAATTGTGGAAAGCATTTTTCGAGCACAAAAACCCCAAGCACAAATAAAAAAAGAAAGAAAAACCTCTTGAATTTTTTTTGAATTTGCCATCGAATGCTGTCGCATTCCGCGAGTCAATCTCGGAAGCCAAAAAAAAAGAAAAGAAAAAAGAATAGGATTTATCAGCCGTCGGGTCGATTCGGATGCCGACACTTCAGAACGTTGTGTCGCTTCTTCAGACGATGACGATGACGATGACACAATTTGTTTTTTGAATCGTTATCAACGTCTTCTTCTTCTTCTTCTTCTTCTTCTTCCTTCTTCTTGTCTTCTTCGCAGCGTCTCGCTGACGATGACGACGATGACGACGTCACCGATTCAGAATTCGATGATATTCTCTGTTGAGATGTCGCCGCTTTTTTTTGTCGCTTCGCTACGTCCGCCTCCTGCGCCGCCTCCGCCTCCTCCGCCCAACTGCCGCTCGACTCCTCGACGACGACGCCTTCTATCAACTGCGTCAAAAGCTGAAAATTAAGATAATAAATTTGAAAAAAGAAACACAAAAAATTCCACTCACATTTTCCACAAATCCAATTCTCGAATCGTGCCGACGACGATTGTGTTGAATAATCGCCTGGTGGTAGTGATGGCGTCGGCGACCGAACACGTCGTCGATTGCTTCTTCTCCTTCTTCTTCTTCCTCTTCTTTCTCTCCTCCTTCGTCGACTTTCTCAATGACAAGTGATGGCGACGATGTCAACCAACGACGATGATGATGATGATGATGTTGATGATGTTGACGTCTCGATTTCAGCACCACCTTCTTCGTCGTCGTTCTCCTCAAAACGTGGTGTGCCGTCGAAGCACAAAACGGTGCAACGTGCTCGCAGCACAAGTCCGTCTTTTTGTCTGCGATAAAAGAGAAACCCATTAATGCGACAATAAATAAATTAGAAGAATTTTACGGATTTTCGTTGAAATTTATTTGCGACAAGAAAAAATACGAAAAAATGGAAAAAAAATCAATTAACTTCAATTTATTTTTCTAAGCGATTAATCGCCAAAAAAAAATCATTTTCTTCCGACAAAGGGGAAGCCAAAAAAAAAAAACGGGAAGAAGAATGTTCAAAATTGTACGGCCATCATATAATCGACAAATTCATCGGGCCATTTTGTTGATCCAGCGCCGTTTTGCATTTTGTCATAGCACGGGCCGATACATCTCGACACCAGACATATCGGACCGCCGCGCGACACGCTACGCGACCACTCTTTCGCACGCGACGCAAGTCGAGCCTTTCGTTCCTCTCCGCTCTCTCCGTCAATACTATTTGCAGCCGATGATGCTGCTGCTCCTGATGCTTCTGATGCTTTTTCGTTGCTGCTGCTGCTGCTGCTGCAACTCACAACAGCTGTCTGTTGTCTCGCCTTGTTGCGCGCTGTCTCGCCGTTTGCCTTTTCTTCTTCCTCCTCCTCCTCCTCCTCCTCTTCTTCGTCGTCTCCATCATCAAAATCAACAACAACTCGCTTATGTCGAATTTTTGTCGCCGTTGTCGCTGCTGCTGCCGCCGCCACCGCTACTCGCTCTTTTTCTTTTCCCTCTCCTACATGTTCAGCGTCGACATCCGATCCATCGTCCTCTCCTATAAAGAATCCATATCGTTGGCTGTTCTCTCTTTTTTTCACACACTATCTGTTTATTTTTCACTGCCTCTGCTTTTCTCTCTCTCTCTCTCTGTTTCTCTTTTCAATGGTGGAAGACAAGTGGAAGGCAAACGAAAAAGAAAATCTTTTCCCGACGTTTTTTTTTTGAGCACAACAAAAAAAGAAAAATTTTCTCACCTTCTCCATCGGATAAATAACAAGGTGGAACAAAAAAACCATCATCAGACATGACTTCATCATCGTCTTCATCCTGGAATAAAAAAAGAACAAAGAATAAATATTTTGTTGAACTCTTCAACGACTTCATCATCCGATCGACACTCCTCACCATCCGACGGCTCATCTTCCCATTCTTCATCGGAATCCATCTGAATGTCGAATTTAATTTCTGTTTTTCTTTTAAATTATCAAACAAAGACGCGACACCTCGTAATCAATGCCGGGCTCTGTCGAGCTCCACGGTTTTCGTCCCGACACTCGTGATGGCTTCTTTCTCCACGTTCCATAGTAAGGCGGTCGTCGATTGTCATGAAATTGGAATAATTTGGCTTTGAGCTTGCTGCAAAAGAAAAATGCTGGGAATTGAGAAGTTTTTGGGCATTTTAATACTTTAAATTCGCCGAATTTATTGATCGTTTTTTAACATTGTCGGAATTCAAATAAGTTAATTTTGTTACCTGAAAATTTATTGATTTTTCATTAAAAAACCTTCAAAAAAAATAGAAATCTGTGCGCCGAACCTCGTCAACTTGAATCAGAAGATTTTGATCGCTCGGAATCGGATCTCTCCACAAAATTGGCGCCATTTTCATGCCATCTTTTAATTCAAACGGTTTGTACCAAAGTGAATCGGATGGTTTTTGATCGGTGATCACAATTTTCTTTTTCTCCACTTTGCTGAAGAATCCAATGAATCTGGCTGATTCTCGCTTCTTTTTTTCCTCCAACGCCTTCAAGGAATTTCTGTTTTGTTGAATTTTACTTCGAATTGTCTTACCTCTTCCTCTTTCCTCTTCGCCTCTTTTTTCTCTTCCTCCTCTTTCCTTTTCGCTTCTTTCTTGTCCTCTTCTTCCTTCTTTTTCTTTAATCTCTCCTCATCTTCTCGCTTCTTTTTATCCTCCAACTCTTTCCGCTTCTCCTCTTTTTTACGATCTTCTTCCAGCTTTTTCTCGAGTTTTTCTCTGAAAATATTATTGTCATTTTATCTTTTATTTCTTCCGGTCTGAAAATGGTTTCAGCACTTTTCTTTTTTTTCCTTTTCTAATTTCTTTTCCAGCATTATTCGCTCTTTTTCCATTCGTTTTTCTTCAAGAATTTTCTCCCTTTCTAGCCGTTGTCGCTCTTTTTCCTCCAATTTTTGTAATCGCAACTTTTCTCGCTCATCTTTTGATATTTTTGGCGTCTGAAAGTTGAAGAAAAAATGTTTCTTTTTGTCGTGTTTTTTTTCTTTTCACTTTTGGAGTTTTTGGAGTTGACTGAGCTGTTGATGTCTCCATTTCATCAATTATTTCGATTGATGATTCACGGGAAAGAACCTTAAATAATATTGATTTTTCTAATAAAAAAATGTTTAAATAAATTTTGACTTTTTGCTTTTTAGCGCTTCCTTCTATTGGAGAAATTGCATTTCTTTTAGTTCCTTTATTTGACGGTGTTGTTACTTCAACTATTTCGTCATTCTGAAGGGAAAAGCTCGATTTTTAAAGTTTTTTTTTTGAAAAACCTCATTGTTCTCTTCATTATTGGTTAAATTAGTAGAATCCACAACTTCCATCCCCTGAAAAATCAAGAAAAAAATGTTTTAAAAACCGGAAAAAAAAAGAAAGAAGAAGCACCAACAAAAATGCGTGCAGTTTGAAACGAAATTCTTGGCGCCATTGAGTGGGGGACTAGAAATCAATTTCGGGTTTCTAGGTCATCAGCCATTTCAAACATTTGGACGCAGCCTTCAAAATATTGAAATTAGTTGAATAAAAACAGAAAAACGTGAAAAAACGAAAAAAAAAAAGAGGGGAAATTTGAAAGAAAAAAATTATTTTTCAATTTAAAATGTCAAAAATGAAGTCGCATTCGTCGGCTTCGTCGGCTTCGTCGGCTTCCAACGCTGACTTCAATCGATTATCGGATGAGCAGAGTGACGATAGTGAAGCATCATCAACAATGATTTCGGAAAATAAGGAATTGATGGTTCCCCGTTTTTTAACGTGCGACGAGTTGCTCGGCTGGAAGTTAACCGTCGCACAGAATGCAAAAACTAAAGTGTAAGCGCGTTTTCTCGTTGCAGCACCGCGGATTTTCATCCGTTTTCCGTAAAATGTGCCACAATCGATTTTCCCGTTTTCAGAAATACTTATTCATATACAGTAACGTGTCAAACGCGCGATCATTGGTTTCCAGTCGAGACCACCAGTCAGTTATTAATTTTTTGAGCTTCTTCTTCTTCTTTCTTTTCTTATTTTTCAGGTGTCTTGGCAAAATGTGACGGACCTTGTGGTGTCGTCATGCCAACTCGAAAAATGATGCTCATGGGTAAATGTGAGCATCTTTTGTGCAAAGCTTGTTATGGAATTGTTATCAATGATGATGGTTGGTCGAATAAAAAGCTGCAAAACTATTTTTTGAACAATTTTTTTTCGCGCCAAAATTTTTTAAACTCTTTAAAAACATTTCGAAAAGTACGCACACAAAAATTTTGGCGCCAAAAAAAAAAACAAAAAAAAAAACAAAAAAATTCCTCAAAATTCTTGCAGGCTCATTTGGCTGCAGCAATTTCGACTGCTGGGCCGAGCCGACGTCGTCGTTTGGACGTGAAAAGCGAAAATATCGAAAAGTGCTCAAACATCAAATGAGCCGAGCCAAAACACTGAAAGAGCACGGCGACGACGTCTACGAGTGTTCGGTTGAGGCTCTACCGGTGACGCCGTCACACAACAAATGACAAGGAAGCAGCGTTTTTTTTTTTTTTGACAAATTTCCGCCATATTTTTTTTCTTCTTCTTCTTCTTTCTTTTTCTCATCTATTTTTAGTTTGCTCCACGGCCCAGAAAGAGCCCAGATGTGTGATGAAGCTTTTTCCCATTTCTATTGAATCATCATCCCTCCCTTCCTCCTCACCCCCCCCTCCAATAGAAGAAGAGAAGCTTTTCCCCTTCTTCCTCCCCCGCCTTCCTCATTTTTTTTCTCGAACAAAAAAAAAACTGAAATTCGACAAAAAAAAAAAAATGACGAATATTATTTGTTGTTGATTTTTTCTTTCCTCCACAAATTTTTTCGGGAATCATCAATAAAAAATTGTCCATGAAGAGACGCAGATGTGTCGAGCGCGACGCGGCAGGGCGGGGGGGTTTTTCCGTGATTACGAAGAAGGCGCAAATTGTGACTCGCGCTTAAACAAGACGGTACCAACAAGAAGCTCCGCCTATTATTTATTCATCTCTATCGCCACCACCCCCACCACCACCAAGAAAAAGAAGGTTTTTTTTTTTCCATT